>PVKA01000270.1:210730-228282 GCA_004027165.1 Ctenomys sociabilis | reverse complement strand
CTCAAAAGAAGGCGTATTTTCCAGGTCGTGAAATGAAAAGTGCATTCAACATTTGGGTGGGAGATCAGATCAGCTACTAAAATAAAATAACATTGAATATAATCTATAATAATGCAATATTAATAATTTTAATATGAAATATATAAAGTATGTGCATTGTGTTTTGATGTACCATTTTAATTTTTTCCAGAAGCAATTGTTTATAAGAACTTTCATGTACATTTTTGTGTTTTCCACCCTACTTTTAAAAATCAGTTCTTAAATTTTTCAACTATAGTCTCATTCTTCCATTTTCAGGAGGACAAGAGGCAATTTTAGAGGACAGCAACTTTCGTCCAAAGCCCGTCCATGTTCCTTGCAGCCTTTCCACTGTAGATGTGCTGGCCAGCTGCCAACCGTCACTTCTGACCCTCTTTGCCCGCAGGCATTCTCTGAGCTCAGGCTGCCCTACCAGGGGTGGCTGACAGAACTAGAAATTAACTCCTCCTTAATTCCAAGCATATCTCAACAAATTAATGATGTGGAGTAAAATGTGTCAACTTCATCATTTCATGATTAGAATACTTCTGAAGTTCTTTTTCCACACTTTTCCTGAATTGTCCAATGGAGATGAGACCCAGTTATTCATGATGGCTATTTGCTTGATAATTCACCCAGCTTAAATGCTTTTCCCATCCCAGGCTCATCTATCTGCTTCTATGCTGCTGTTTCGCCTCCAGAATAAACCACTTATACTCACTTCTTTTTATCTAGCTCTGTTCCTAGCAAACTGAAACCTCGAAAAAATAATATGGAAACTCCTTACATTGACTCTTGAAGTTGAGGCTGTTGTTTGGTTCTTTTCTTTACTTTGTGGAAAGAGATTGTTTGCATCTCTCTTTTATTAATTAGAATAAAAATTTATTTTTAAAAAGAGAAGGAAAAGAAGAGTGATAGAGAATTTCACTAAACAAAATGATAGAAATTCTGGTAGGGCCAGCCAAATAGCTCAGTGGATTAAAGTTCCGGCAAGCAGGCACAGGTACCAGGTGTTCCAGCCTGGGCTTGCCATGCTGGTCACACACCTGGGCATGCTGAGATGGCAACTGAGACTGGGTGTGGTGGACACACCTATACCCAGGTCTCGGGAGGCTGTAAACAGGAAGATCACTACGAGTCTGATCTAATAGTGAGACCCTGAACACCCTGTAAGCCCTTCCCTAAAATACCAAAAATAAATAAATAAATAAACAAAAAGAATAAAAAATTTTGATTACCTACTGCTCCCACTTTTACAACTATAATAAACAGGTTTATGAATCTCCATGTAAATAGTTAACTTGATGCTATTTTTGTTAAATATCGTGTTATTCTTAGAGAAGGAAAAGTTGTTCCATTTAGTAGAGTTCAATTATACGTCAATAACAGTCCAATATTTGGTTTGTTTTACTGTTCATTCTATAATTATAGTTTTCTTTTTCTATGGACAAGGGTGGTACTTTATTGGTCTTTAGAGTCTGACTGTATTCAGTTGGTATTTAATGCTATATTTTGATGCTAATTTTATTACTATAGCCAGTAATTAACTATGTCTAAAAAGTATCACTGCAAAGTAGTCATTACCTAAAGAAGTCTCTGTACTAAAAACAAAACTTTCTATCTCAATAAATAAATTCACAAAGTTCAACATAAAGCAAACAAACAGAAACAGAAACCTGATTGTCTGGAAAGTGCAAGGTCCTAAATTTGATCAATACTCCTCCCCCCCAAATAGAAACATGTGATGACAAAGCAACAAAAAACTTCAAATATGCCCAACTCACTGAAAGCTGCACATAAAAGGAAGGAACCCAAAGCCTTACTCCAAATTATCCATAATGGTGTGAGTGGGAAAAATAAACAGTATAATAAAGCAATTGATAATAACATATAAGATATAAGCAACCAGATATTAATCCAATGAAAGAAAATTATTAATAAGACAGTAAATAAGATAGTAGTAACCCTTAGGCGCCACTCCAGCCCTAGCATATCTGATGTCCCACACTCTGAAGTACTCCTGTCTTGGTGCTCTCAGTTCAAGCAGTTGGCCCCGTGTGCAAGTTGGGTATTCCACAGAAGACCTGGCTACTGATGGGTTACTTCAAGAATTCAGGAACCTGCGCAATGATGTCATCTTTCCCTCCTTGGCAGGATGGACAAGACCAGTGAGATGAAATACAAAATCTTGAACTCCTCTTTGAGGAAAACAGATATCTGGTTGTGAGCAAGGACTGGACAGGGTCAGGCTGCTCAGTGAAAAGACCTTGAGCACTGATTCTAGGAGTTTGCTGAGTTCCACCATCCTGGCCTGGCCTGAAGACTGCCAGAGAGACCTAGGAGGCTAACCTGTGGCTCTAGCCCGAGTTTGCTGATTCAGGCCACCTCCCAATATCCTGAAGACTGCAAGGGAGACTCCACAGCCCTAGCCCTACCCCCAAGGTTTCTGGCTGGAGTGTGCTGAGTAGGGCTCCCCCTCCTCACCCTCAAGACCAACAGAAAGAGCTGAGTACCATAGTGGCCTGCAGGAGCCTTGCAGAGCACTGTCCTGTGCCAGTCCACCTCAATAGAACCTTGCACAACTTCAACCTGCACTCATCATCATTGGATCCTTCTTGAACTGCACGCTCCTTAATGACATGTAACCCACATTGAATCCTACAGAGCAGGAGCTTTAGTGAGTCTTCCTGCCCTCCCACACTGTGGAGAACCTTGCTGACCTTCATCCTGCCCATTTATAATCACTCCAAAAATGACAAACAGAAGAAATAAAAGGTAATCTCACCTCAACCTCACCCAAAACAAGTCCAGGAGACAAGGTCATAGAAGAGCTTAGAAGTCACACACCTGAAATTTCTGAGATGTTAGCAGCTGAAATAAAGAAACAACTTCATCAGGCCATGAAGAAAATCAGATCAGAAATAATCTTTCATGTAAAAAAGGAAATGAAAACAATCGTGAAAGAATTGCTCAATACATTTAAGAAAGAAACAGATAAAAAATAGAAAGGAGGAGGAAAATGATGGAAACATTGAATGAACAATACAGGAAAGAACTAGAATGCATGAAACAGATTTAAACTGATATCCAGTACATTAAGAATTCTATTGAATGGGAACCACATGAATGAAATAGAGCATAGAATTTCAGACTTTGAAGATAGCATTGCATCTAGTGAATATGAAAGGAAACATCTCTTAAAAGTAACATGACATCAGGAAATAAAAATACAACTGTAAGATGATGCAAAGAAAGATAATATAAGATTAATATATATCAATGAAACAACTGGAGACAATACAAAAAAATAAATAAAAAGACTATCTGCAGAGGTAGTAGCAGAAAATTCCAAGAAATGGGAAAATATTCTCATATACAGTTATCCAAAGCATATACAATTCCAGCTAACCATAATCAAAATAAATCACCACCCAGACACATATACTCAAGATCCCAGAAAATGAGCAAAAAACCAGAATATAAAAAGCTGCTACCGAAAAGAAACAGATCGCCTATCATGGAAAGCTGATCAGAATCACAGCAGATTTCTCAACACAGACCATCAAATGAAGAAGAGCTTTGAGTGACATATTTGAAGTTCTAAAAGAAAACAGCTTTTACTACTTTTGTCAGATTTATGCCATTTTGGGGGCATTATTGTGAAAGGCGTGGCTTCCTTAATTGCTCTCTTGTCGCATTGTTTGTGTATAGAATGCTGTTGATTTTTGAATGTTACCTTTGTATCTTGATGCACTACTGAATTTGGTTGTTAAAATAACAAGTCTCTTAGTGGACTGTCATGTAATCTGTAAACAATGATAAGTTCAGTTCTTTGTTTCCAATCATTATTCCTTTTATTTCTTCCTCTTATTTAATTGTCCTGGCTAATGTTTCCAGAACTATATTATACAAGAGTGTTCACAGTGAGGGTCCTCAATTATCACTATGACAACAATATGCAATGTATTAGTTCTTGAAAATGTGCCAGTAAATAGGTTGTGAAGCTTTCTCATTGATATTTGTTTCTCAATAAAATTATTTAAAAAAAAAGTAACATCACACTAAGTGGAGAAAAATTGAAAGTCTTCAGTTTAAAATCAGGACAAAATTCAGACCTGGCATCCTGTCTCAAATACTATTATAACAAACCTCTCTATTCATTGAATTAAGAGAATGGAGCTGTATATCTATCCAAACTATTTTGAGTATATAGATACAAAAGGGTCGTTCATTCCTTTTTTTAAACAATTTATTTATTAGGTGTAGGTTATTGCAGAGATTGAAACTGGGTCCTTGTGCTTGTCAGGTAGACGCTTAAAGTGCTGAGCTATCTCCCCAGCAAGGGTCATTCATTTCATGCCAATTTTTTTGTTAGTTTTGTCAAAGATGGGCATTGTACTGTCATTTAAATATTGTAGGCGCTTGAATTCAGCAGAATCTGCCAATACAGTCCAGTAGTCCATAATAGTAGTGGGTTTTCCATAACACTGGCACTGTCCAAAGTTATTGACTTGGAGCTTTTAACAGGTAACATATTAATTTGGTTTTACTATTTATACTTTGTTTTCATACTTTTCTTTCTGCTGGATGGTTAAGACCAAGATAAAACAAGACCTATATAATAAAAAATGTATCTTTTGTATATGAAAAGGTCAGTCAAATCCTCTCAGGATTTACCCTAAAACCCTGTACAGCAGTTTTCAGATCCTTTGTGAGTGTCAGCCATGTGGATGAGTCACGGCCATTGCTTGACCAATTTGCTGTCTGTGAAAGCCTGAGAGAATGTTTTCTCTCCATGTGACTCTCCTTAGGCACACTCTACATCAACGGTCACATTCCTCTGTGGCTACATAATCTCCTTGATCAGAAAATTTGGGACACAACTGAGTTACATAATTTTACAGTGTAGGTTCACCCATGTCCTGAGTCTTAATTGACCTTGAAAGGCTAGGGCTAAAACATTGGCTGTTCTTGCAGACCTTCTTTTTCTCTGGTTTTTCCTCTGCAAACTTAGGTTGTTAATTCTCCAGAAGAGAAGCTTATTATTATCCACAATGTATGCAGTTGGATTTAACCTAACTATCTGTCTGAATATCAGACATCTTAGGAATAACATGTAACAGTATTTCCATCAAGCATTGAAATGTAAAACTTTAAGTCCCCCCAGAATATGAAGCCAAAAATTTTAAAAAACTAAAAGAAAATTTGAAAAAAATATGAATAAACAATTACATAATTTTAAATGGAAATTAAGAAATCTAACCATATAGAGCATTGTAGAAGGACTGTTTTGTAACAATTTTTTCCATGTCTCATGCTTTCATCAATTGCACTTTTCTAAATTAAAAAAAAAAAAAAAACATTTACCTGTGAGACAGTGTGGCAGTAATTGGTGTCATGAGAAGCAGTGCATATTCAGAAGACCAGAATGGCAGGCATTCCAAGCATGATCCTACCATTACACATTGCTATCTTCAGTGCAGCTGCTTACTTCACAGGTAGCAGCACATATAGTTAGTCAGTGTGAGAATCCTAACAATTAACTGGTAGTTTCAAAACATGATGCAGATTCTCAGGATCCTTGCCTTACCCATCTTGTGTGTACAAATGTATGGCTTTGCCCCTGTCATGTTTCCCAGCTTTTCTCTTTGCCCTCTTCTCATTCCCCAATCCTCAAGTTCTCACTTTCCTTTTCATTGTATTATACCTTTCAATTTTATTTCTTTTTTTTGAGTTCTTATACCAGGAAAACTATATATTTACACATGTAGGTGTGGTTTATTACACTTATGAGTATATCTTCAAGTGGCATCCACTTAAATAGGAAGGCTTCCAGTTTATCACTCTTCATAGCTGAGTAATACTCCATTGCATAAAAATACCACATCTTTTTCATCCATCTATCAGGTGACAGGCATCTTTTTGTTTGCAAGATTTGGCTATCACAAATTGTGCTGCTATAAAGATAGATACACAAATGTCACTTTGCTATGAAGTTTTCAATTCCTCTGGGAAAATTCCCAGCAGGCAGATAGCTGCTTTGAATGGAATTTCCAGTATTAGTTTTTAAGAATTCTGCACACTAATTTCCACAATAATTGCACCAGTCTACATTCCTACCAGCAGTGGGGAAGGGTTTCTTTCACCCCACAGCCTCTCAAACATTTGTTGTTAGTTGATTTGTCTATGATAACCATTCTTTCTGGGGTAAGATGATATCTAAGTGTGTTTCTAATTGCATTCAATGGATAGCTATTGATGTGGAACATTTCTTCATATATGTATTTGCTTCTTCACTTTTGTCCTCTGAGAAGTGTGTGTTCACCTCAGATGGCCATTTTTGTATTCATTCTTTAAATTTTGTGGTCCTAATGCTTTATAATTCTTTATAAATTCTAGAGATCACACTTTTGCCTGAGTGCTTATTAGTAAAGATTTTTTAAATTATTGGGTTGTCTTTTCACTTTGTTGGTAATTTCTTTTGATGTGCAAAAAGTTCTCAGTAAGAGAAGGTTCCAGTTCTTAATTCATTCAACTATTACCCATGCGATTTGATTTTTGTTCATGAACTCCTTACCTACCCATATGTCTTCAAGGTTTCTCCTACTTTCTCTTCCAGGAGAATTAGTGTTTCTGTTTTAATATTGAGATCTGTAATCCACTTTGACTTTAGCTTAGTGTATGCTGATAGACCTGTGTCAAGCTATAGTTTTCTGCATGTAGAGAGCCAGTTTTTCGAACACCATTGTTAAAGAGGCTATCTTTCTTCCAGTGAGCATGTTTGGCCCATTTGTGGAGGATAAAGTGCCTCAGTATGTTCCTGGATGGTTCTTCATCTTCTAATCTATTTCACAAATTTTCTATTTTGTTGCCAGTACCATGCTGAGTTTATCACAGTAACTTAGAATTATAATTTCAAAACAGGAATTGTAATGCCTCCTCCTTTGTCTTTGTTGCCCAGGATTGCCTTTGGTATTCTAGGTTTTTCTGGTTCCAAACAAATTGTAGGAATGAATTTTCTAGAACTTGGAGGTATGTTGGTAGTAATTGGATAGGGATTGAACTAAATCTGTACAACAATTTTCAACATCTTCACTATGTTGGTTCTTCCTATCCAGGATCAGGGAATATCTTTCCATTTTCTGAAATCCTCTGTGCTCTCTTTCTTCAGAGTATTATAACATTCCTTGCAAATATCTTTAACTTCTCCAGTTAGATGAATTCCAAGGTATTTCATTTGCTGCAGTGCAACTGTAAAAGGAATTGTTTCTCTAATTTCCCCCACAGTGTGTGCGTTTTCTTTGTAGAGGAATTCTATTTACTTTTAGGTATTGACTTTGTATCCTGCTATGCTACTGAATTTGTGTATCAATTCTAGTAGCTTTGTGGTGGATTTTTTTTTGTATCTTCCAAGTAAAGTATCATGCCATCTGCAAATAATAATTCAACTTCTTCTTTACTTATTCTTATTCCATTTATTTCTCTCTCTTGTCTGATGTGTCTGGCTAATTTTTCCAGAACTATATTGAATAGGAGGGGTGATAGAGGACGTTGTTGTCTTGTATCAGAGCTTATAGTAAAAGATTTCAGATTTTCCCCATTTAGAGTTATGTTAGCCATTGGGTTGTAATAGATGGCTTTTATCAGATTGAAGTACAGGCATTCTTTTCCAATTTTCTATAGGACTTTGAACATGAATTATTGTTGCATTTTGTCAAATGTCTTTTCTACATCAATTGAGAGGATCATGTGGTTTTTAGATTTCACTCTATTGAAACAGTATATTACATTTACAGATTTGTGTATATTGATTTATATTGCATCCCTGGGCTGGATCCTACCTGGGCATGGTGTATAATCTTCTTGATGATTTGCTATTTTCTATTTGCTAGTATTGTATTGAAGATTTTTGCATCTGTATTCATGAGGGAGATTTGCATGTAGTTCTCTTTTTTAGTTGCGTCTTTCCCTGCTTTGTGTATCAGTATAATACTTGCCTCCAGAAATGATTTTGGGAGGACTACTTCCTTTTCAATTTCACTGAAGACTTTGAGGAGTATTGAGATTACATCTTCTGTAAATTTCTTGAAGAATTCAGCTGTGAATCCATCAAGACCTCCACTTTTCTTTGTCAGTAGATTTTTTATTACATTTTGTATTTTATTTGCTGTTATTGGGTTATTGAAATATGTTATATCTTCTTTACTAATTTTGTAATGTGTACCTTTCTAAGAATCTGTCCATTTCTTCTGTGTCTTCTATTGTGTGAGAGTAAAGGTTCTCAAAGTAGCTAATGATAATCTTCTGAATTTGCACTTGGTCTGTGGTGATTACACCATTTTCATCCCTTATTGCTTGTATTTGAATTTTTGCTTTCCTCTTTTCATGAGCATAGGTAGGGGCTTCTCAATTTTATTTAGTCTTCCAAAGAACCAGCTTTTTGATTCATTGATTCTCTGTACTGTTTTCTACATCTCTATTGAAGTAATTTCTGCTCTAATCTTTATGATTTCTTCCCATCTTTGGACTCTGGGTTTTGTTTGTTCTTCCTTTTCTAGATGTTAGAGTTTCAACATAAGGGTGTTTTTTTTTTTCCCCCATTCTGTTGTCCTAATGTGTGAATTCATAGCTATGAATTTCCCTCAGGGAACAACTTTCATCACCTCCCATAAATTCCTGTAATTTATTGTTGTTGAATTTTCATTGAACTGTAGATACTGTTGAATTTTTTGTTTAATTCATCTCTGACCCATTTGTTGCTGAGTAGGGTGTTTTTTAAATTTCTATGCATTTATGGGTTTTTTCTGTTTTCTTCTCTCGTTTATTTCCAGCTTCATTGCACTATGGTCAGATAATATGCATGGGGTAATTTCTGTCTTCTTGCATATAGTTAAGCATGACCTATCGACCAGTATGTGGTCTATTTCAGAAAATGTCCCATGGGCAGCTTTAAAAAAGTATATTCAGCTATCATTGGGTGAAACAATGTGTATATGTCCACTAAATGTATGTTTTCCAAGCTCCAATTCATTTTTCTACTTATTTGCAAATTTTTGTCTGCTTTACCTTGGGAAAAGGGTATGTTAAAGTCATCCATTAAAATTGTGGTATTGGATATTAGACTGTCCATGTCCATTAAGATTGGTCTTATATAGTTGAGTGCTCCCATGTTTGGGGCACATACATTTCTGAGTGTTACATTTTACTCTTGTATTTTTCCCTAACCACTATTCAGTGACCTGCTTTATTTCATTTAATCATTCTTCGTTTGAAGTTGAGACTGTCTGAGAATAGAATTGCTACCCCTGGTTTTTTCTGAAGTGCTGGGGTATGTAGTATTGTTTTCCATCCTTTGACTTTCAGTCTATGATTTTGTTCATGAGCTGTATGCTTCTTTTATACAGCAGATTGTTAGATTGTGTTTCCTAATCCACTGTGCCAGTCTATTTCTTTTAATTGGTGAATTGAGTCCATTTACATGGATGATTATAGTTGAGATGTCTTGATTTATGATTGACATGATATTTACCTGCTGATGTTTATTCCTTTTTCTCCTGTGTTTAATTGTTTGTCCCATTTAATGGCTTCTCTCTGTTCTCTTTCATGGAGTTCTGATAATTTTGATAATTTTCTGGAACATCTTTTAGTAGTTTGTGTAAAGTTGGCTTTGTCATCATGAAATTCTTTAGTTTTTCTTTGTCATGGAAGTATTTCACTTCTCCATCAAACTTGAAAGAGTGTTGAGCAGGGTATAGTAGTCTGGGATGGAATTTGTTTTCCTAGAGGACCTGAAGTATTCTGCTCCACACTCTTCTTACCTTCATGTTTTGTGAAGAAAATTCTGCCGTTATTGTGTTGAGTTTTCCTTTTAATGTGATCTGCTTCTTTTCTCTAGCATCTTTCATTATATTGTTCTTGTGCTGGATCTCTGGGATCTTGCCTATTGTACGTCTCTGTGTGTTTTTAATTGATTTGAAGTTACTTGGCATTCCGTGTGCTTCAGTTACCTGAATGTCAGATTATTTCCTCATATCTGGGAAGTTTTCTGCTATTACTTCTGCCCATATTTTATTAATGTCATTTGTATTGACTCCTTCTTTCTCAATGATGCCTATTAGTCTCACATTGTTCATCTTTGCATCATCTTGCAAGTGATGACTTTTTTTTTCCTGCATGCTAGTTGTTTTTAAGAGATCCTTTCTTACCTTTTCACTGGCTGCACCATTGTTTTCAATATCTGAAAGTCTACCTTCACTTTCACTCAAACAATTTTTCAAGCTTATGATTGACATTTTAAGTTCTATATCTCATTGACTGTGCTTAATGTGGTCTGTATCTTCCCTGTATAGCTCATTCAAGGAATCCTTCATTTTTGTAATCTCCACCTTTTTTATCAATGTCTTCTTTAGAAGCAGTTATTAATTCTTTTACTAGAGATTTTTTTCTGATTGGGTTTCCTCCATATGTTTCTGCATTTGATTCTTTACTTCAGATGCTATTAATTCAGAGATTTCTTTTTTTATTTCAGAGATTAATTCTGATCTGAGATGCTCTATACTTCTCTGCTGTTGTTTCTTTTCTTCCAACGTTAGTAATTCAGAGATTTCTTCTTTTTGTGTCCAAGATTAATTCTGATCTGAGGTCCTGCATACCTTTCTTTTGTTGTTTGTTTATTTCAGATGCTATTAATTTGTACATTTCAGCTGAGCTAGTGTCCTCTGCATGTGTTCTGTTGGGCTCGAGGCCTGAGATTACATTTTGCTTCTTCTCTTTTTCATTTTGTATAGCACTGATCTATGACCTTTGTTTTAGAGCTTTTGTGCAGTTATAATCGTAGCACTTACTGAAATTCTGTTATTGATTTTTTAAGTTTGAGTTTATCCAGTTGTGCCTAGTTTGGATCTAGGTATTGTGCTCAGCTCCTTCCTTTTGCAGTCCTTAGAAGTGAATCTATTGTGCCCTTTGGTGGGCTTGGGAGATGGACTTCGGGGACGTGGAGGGGTCCCAAGAGAGCGGCAGAGGATCTCATTCATGCGGCCTGCCGGGGTTTTCGTCCGGAGAGTTCCCGCGGGCCATTGCACGGGTTTGCTTGCTTGTTTTTTTGTTTTTTGTTACAGAAGGATTTTATTACGTTGATCTAGTGGACATTTGTTTTTCCCAACATTGATTTATTTTCACATAACTGCTAAATGAGAAAGTTATGTTTTTCATATCCTGCACGGGTTTGCTTGCTTGTTTTTTTGTTTTTTGTTACAGAAGGATTTTATTACATTGATCTAGTGGACATTTGTTTTTCCCAACATTGATTTATTTTCACATAACTCCTAAATGAGCAAGTTATGTTTTTCATATCCTGCATATACCCCAATGTAGTATATTATGTACATAATTTTTCCTATTTTTCTTTATAGGAGGGCAAAGATTGTTATTTATATAAAATTTTGGTTTTTAACCATAAAAAAGAAAAAAAAATCTTTCAACCTAGACTGATGTACCTTGAAAAACTATCTATCAAATTTAATGGAAAGGAAAGATACATTCATGACAAAGAACAACTAAAGAAATTCATGACAGTCAAACCAACCCTATATTGACAGATATTTTAGAAAGAGACAAAGATAGCCACAACTTCAACAATAACAGAAAACAACAACAAAGTACAGAGAGCAATTAAGCAAAGGGTAAACGTAGGGACTGTACAGTAGGAAAGCAATATAACAAAGATAATCTAGTACATATTAGTTATCACTATCACCATCAATGACTTCAATTCACGAAAAAAAGAAACAGACTGGCAAAGTGGATAAAGAAACAAAGTCAAACAACATGCTGTATACCAGAAACACATTTAACCAAAAAGAAATTAATAGACTGAATGTCAAAGGATAGAAAACAATAGGTGCCCAGAACAAAGCAGGGACACTTATTCTCATTGCTGGCAAAACTAACTTCAAACCAAGTGTGGTTAAAAGAGACAAAGAAGGTCACCACAGGCCTGTTAGGTATGTTGTGAAAATTGCAAGAAAAGAATATAGATATAGATGATATAGATATAGATAAAGATAGATATAGATGATATATTCAATGTAGAAAAATCCAACAATATAAGACAAATTTTCCTTTTTTTTTTTTTTTTTTTTTTTTTTTTTTGGCAGAACTGGGGATTGAACTCAGGCCCTTGCGCTTCCCAGGGAAGCACTTATTCCACTGATCTACCTCCTCAGCCCCTATAAGACAAATTTTAACAGACATGAAAAGTCTAATGATCAATAATATGATTACATTGAGGGATTTTAACACCCCATTGAGAGAAAGAGATAGATCAACCATGCAAAAGAAGAAAGAAATAACAGTACTAAGCTGAACTTGTGAAGAAACAGACTTAGTAGACCTTTAGTGCTCCCATAAACCACATCATAACATACAATTTTCTCAGTTATGCATGGGACATTCTCCAAGGTAAATAATGTGCCAACACATAGAATATACTCAAGTAAATGCAAAGGAGCTAAAATTATGCCACAATTATTGTCTGTAATAGTGCAATAAAGCTGAAAATTACTGACAAAAGGAATAGGAAAAACTCGATAAACATGTGGAAACTAAATAATACCCTCCTGAATGAAATTAAAGAAAAAATACTGACCATGTAACAAAAAAGAAGATACAATTTATTGGAACCCATGGATACAATGAAAGCTGTCTTATGAGAGAAATTTAGAGTGATAGAGTCTCACTTCAGGAAAACAGAATGAGCTCAAATAATATTATGTTGGACCTCAAGCTCCTAGAAAATGAAAAGTAAATCAAGCCCAAACCGCCTAAAAAGGAGGAAATTATAAAGATGAGAACAGAAATAAATGCAGTGGAGATAAAGAAAACAATATATAGAATTAAAGAGTAGAAGAGTTGGTTCTTTGGAAGAATAAATACAATTGATAAAACCCTAGAAAACATCATTAAAAAAGAAAGAATTCAAATTGATGCGATGAAGAACGAAGAGGGTCAAATCACTACAGACTCTATAGAAATTCAGAAGTTTATTAATAATTATTTGCAAAATCTTTGTTTCAGATTGGAAAATACAGAAAAAATTGACAGTATGCATCATACGTACAAAGTGCCAAAGCTAAATCAAGAAGATATAAAATAGTAATAATGCAGTATCAGCCAATGAAATTGAAAATGTAATTTAAAAATCTTCCAACAAAGAAAAGCCCAGGTTCTGAGTGGATTTACAACTGAATTCCACAATAAATTTAGGGACAATCTAATGTCAAGCTTTCTCAAACTGTTCAGTGAAATTAAAAGGGAAGCAATTCTCTCAAAAGCTTTCAGGGAGGCAAGTATTACTCTGATACCAAAACCAGAGAAGGACCAAACAAAAAAGAAAAGTACAAGCCAGTCTCCCTTGAACATAGATTCAAATATCCTCAATAAAATACTAACAAGCAGAATGTAGTAAATCATCAAGACCAAGTCAAATTCATCCCAGAAATGCAAGGATGGTTTAATATATGTAGAACAATATGTGTAAAATAATACACCAAAGGAGCCAAAGATACAAAACACATGATCACCTCAATAAATGAAGGAGAAGCTTTTGAGAAAGTCTAACACTCCTTCATGATAAAAACAGGAAACAGAATTGGTATAGATGGTCTTTACCTCAACTTGATAAAAGCCCTTACAACAAATCAACAGCCAACATCATACTTTAGGCACAAATATTGAAAGCCTTCACCTTAATAGCAGGATCAAGACAGGGATGTTCACTGTCACCACTCCTGTTCAATATAGTTTTGGAAACATTATCCAGAGCAATTAAACAAGAGAAATAAATAAAAGGAATAAGGACTGGAAAAGAAGAAGTGTAATTATTGCTGTTTGCAGATGACATGATATTTACATAGAAGATCCCCAAAACTCCTCTAAGAGAATTATAGATTTAATAGTCAAGTTCAGCAATGTAGCAAAATACAAAGTTAGCCCTTGAAAATCAATATTGTTTATATACACAAAAAGCAAACACACCAAGAGAGATATGGAAACCACCAAGCAAGGAATCAGAAGAAATTGACAGTTTGCACAATACATATAAAGTGGTAAAGCTAAATCAAGAGGACATAAAAATCTGAATAACTCAATATCAGCCAATGAACTTGAAAACATAATTCAAAAATCTGTGAAAAAAGAAAAGCCCAGGTCCTAAATGGATTCACAGCTGAATTCCACAATAAATTTAAGGACAACCTAATAAGCCCATTACAATTATATAACAACTCTCAATGAAGATTGAAAATTGTCTTTCCAAATCGATGGAGAAATAAAGTATTGGCTTAAAAATAACAGCTCAGGAAATTCATGATCACCAAACTAGCAGTACGAAAAATTCTCAAAGATATCCTAACAAGAATCAGTGAGTAAAAAATATCTAATAGGATAAATGCACTCCAGCTAAGCTGGAGTGGAGAAAGGTCAGCAACAGGAAAATACAGCAACTACAGGAATAAGTCACTATCTTTCAGTATTAGTTCTCAAAGTGAATGGTCTCAACTCCCAATCCAAAGACATGGATTGGCAAAAAAAGGGAGAAAGGGAGGCAGGAAATTAACTGAACAATATCCAGTAAGCAAAAACACATTTAATCTAAAAGGAAGACAGAGATTAAAAATGAAAGGATAGAAAAACTATCTTTCATGCACTGGGAATTCAGACATACACAGGAAGCTATCCTAATTTCAAAGTTGTCTTCAAGTCAAAAGTGACCAGAAGAAGCAAAGAAAGTCATTGTGGACTGGGTAAGGGCACAATTCAGCAGGTAGAGATAATAAGAGTCTTGCACTGTCAGTGATAAAGGGTTCTTCTTTGTTTCTCTGCTGCTCATTAGCAAAGTTCAGGTAAAAGCTTAATAAGACTTATATTTCACATGAAGGCCTTTAAGCTGGTGCACCGCATCACAGAAGGCGTGTCACATACATGGTGAAAAACTATTGGAATGTTACACAGAACGAATGTGTTGTACAAGTATACTTAATCATATTATGCAACAGTTTTGTGCAAGTTTCACTGGATGTATTAGGAGATACAAATGCTCTCTTTCTATAAACATGTGTGTATTTATTCTGCTAAAGAATCAGCTCTTACTGAAAGTGTAAGCAAGGGTCAAAATGTATAGTAGATATTCTGATATAGAAAGAAAATATTCAAATGAAAAGAGGAACAAGGAGGGTGGAGGGGAAGGAGAAGAAAAGGAAAACAAAAAATGAGAATGAGCAGCCAGAGATGTCTCAGTGGAATAAGAGTTTCCCTGGCAAGCTCAAGGGAAGGGAGAATAAGGGAAAGAATCAGGTTATATCAGGTACAAATTCCTTAAGATAAATGTGATTGTCATATATACCTGAAATATACCAAAAATATGTTTTTTGAAAAAAATAACGAACTCTTAGATACATTAATTCTTTGTGTTTCGCTTGTTTATAATTTGAGACCTATGGTCTTTAAATTAGATGCTATCAACCCCTCTGGAGGAAGCATCATAAATAATAGCATTGCCAAGAACTATTACATTTCCTTTGGATTTATCACGGGTGACAATCTGGATTTTGTGTTTTCTTTTCCCTAGTAGAACCAAGAAGAGAATTTTCACTTCACTGTCCAAGTCAGTAGTGATCACAGCATTCAGACTGAAAAAGCCAAGAGCCTCAGCACTGTGCAAATGAGAAATCCTTAAATGTGGCCATACATTTGAAGGGCATTCTGTACAGTTTGTTAAAAGAATAGGTGTCTACATTGCAATCATCGATAAAAGAACTACTATTCCTTCTCATGGAGAGTGAAGAGTTAGAGAGCCTTTGTGACATATTTCTCCAGCTGAAAGTTTACTCTCTTTCTCCCACTGGGAGCTTTAATTCAGTGAGATGGTTGATATGAAAATCTTACTGAAAGGCATTTCTGTTTGATGTCTATGTATACAGAGAAACAGACACACACTGTGTTGTAACTGATGGTGATAAGTTATGAGTAGCTCTTAAAGTGATGACTTTGTCCTTTTAACAAGGCATTCTTTGTTTCAGTTCCAGTGAAAACATAACTGTTTGAGTACCAGTTTCAATAAACACTTCAGCTCTGAATAGTAAGAATAACAAACATGGTGATTCACCAAATCAAGCTTTGTAAGCTCTACCTTGCTGTACTGTTTTTAGCTAACCTTTCTTCTGGCTGGGTTCAGTATAATATTATCTATAATACCATTTCCATAGGGAGCACTTAGCATATTTTCCTTCTGTAAAAGAATTGTTTCACTGACATATTTTTGGGTTTACCTACCACACCACTTGCCCTACAAAACTATATGAATTTTTGAAGGATGATTCTGATGGCAACCTGAAACAATCATAGATGTACCACTTTTATTTATATTCTTTTCTCACAAACAAAGCTGTCTATAACTAGAATTTTTATCCTTTCACTACATAAGAAACTACAGATTGAAAATTGAGATTTTCTGTTTCACCTCTATGTCACCTTCTTGGGCTTTGATGTAATGCAATAGAGTAATGGCTCCTATTTAATTAAACAGAAATCTGGATTAACTCCAGCTGTGGATCATGCAATCAGTCCTGTTGTGAGCAAAAGGGCGTAATCCCTGGTCCATAGATCATTCCTACATGGAAATCTGCTCTCACTCAAAGCTACTCACAGACTGTTGAAAATGATTTTTTTCCTGTTTGAAGTACTTAGGAAGTGCAGCTGTCTCCTGTCCCCACCTTAGGAAAAGAACCAAAGGCTAAAAGAGCTTGATTTTCCTCTTCCAAAATCCACTTTCTAATCAAAAGAGGTCTTGACCTGCCTGTTGGTGTATCCAACTTTTCATGGTTTGCTACAAGGAGCCCTGTAGATGTGGTTTGCTGTTTAGGGCATTTTTTCACATATGTTTCTCCAGATGAGTATAATTTGATTCTCTGATACATACTGAACTATTTTTTAAAAATAACTTGTATCAATGCAGATTTTTATTACAATATAACTTCATGGTTCTTCCAAAATGAAGTGTCCTGATCTTTCTGAATTGTAGGTTTTCTCATGAAACCTAACCTTTTAACATGAAGACCATAAGAGCCATGTGTTATAGATTCAGGCCAGCTATCATCAGTGAAAAAGGTAAGGACAGGCCCATTTTGATGGGGTTAATAAAAGTAGAGAGAGACTTATCCAACATGGTAGTTTGCCAATAGGGTGGCCTCAATAAGTACATTAGAGAAATAAAGCTATTCAGAGAAAGGAGTGGGTAAATCTGAGTATACAAGGCAGTTTGATTACTATGTAAGTCTAAAGAATCTCCACTGAGCCTACAGACTCCTCACTGTTTCTACGGATGATTGTAGACAGAACACTTTCCTGCCAGAAAGAGGGAGTAGGAAGAAGGAAAAGGACCCAATAATATCTTGAATTTGTACAGTTACATCTGATGTCATCTATTTTTTATGGTTTTTTTTTTTTTTTTTTTTTTTTTTTTTTTTTTTTTTTTTTTT
>PVKA01000270.1:172669-210630 GCA_004027165.1 Ctenomys sociabilis | reverse complement strand
GTTTATGGGGTCTCATTATACAGATTGGACTCACAGTGATCTTCCTCTTTTAAGGTTTCCAAGCTCTGGGATTACCACACCCAGTTTCAATTGCAGTCTCAGTGAGCCCCAGGAGCAGGGCTAACACGGCACACCAATGATCGAACCCTGGGCCTTGCAACTACCTAAGCAGGCACTTTAATCTGCTGAGTGATATATCTGGCCGCCCTTCTTGATGTGTCTTTAAAAAAATCAATCAGACTTTCTCTTGTATGTTTCTTGTACATATAATTGTGCAAGCCAAGTCAAAATTTGTATTACACATGGAAAGCTGAGTACTTTATTACAGGAACACAGAATGATGTTAGGCTTGCTTTTCAAAATATAAATTAATTAAATTCTATCTCAGCTTCTCTGATTGCTGAAAAAACAAGATAAAATTTCTAAGTTCAGCATTTTGAATAAAATGAATTTATCTGTGTAGTCAGACTCCCTAAGAACAAAAGATATGGCTTCCTGTATCTTGGAATAGCAGTGAGAAGACAGACAGGATAAAGTTTTCTTGTAGACTACAGGCTGTCAGCCTTAAGTGCATACTAAATTGCAACAGGCACCTTTAGAGCAAAAAAAAGTGCCTTGTCTCCAGGAATCTGAGCAGGTCCATGTCAATCAGGAATTGGTAGCTGCCCTATCTAATTGTAGCTGCAACTGTTGCAGGAATTATTTTAAATGCTTGACTTCCAATTTAGAGAATTTTTTATTGTGAGAACAGATATTAGGTGCTAGAGTTGTACATCCTATACTAAAAACAAATCTTAATTTAAATAGGAAAAAAAGACTAAATTCTACCTCCTACTAAGAAAAGATAACCCTCTTCTTAGTTGAGGTGAAAATCAATACAAAATTTCTTTGTTTATGCCATTTGTATTTACTCTTTAAAATAAAAAATATTGGGAAAACTCATGTCATTCATGAGTTGCCTCCCATTCACAGTACCATCTAATACTATTCTTAGTTCACTTTTAGATCACTTATCCAACTCTAAGCAGAATTTTCTATGTGGTACTCTTTAAACACTTGACTAAAGTGGCTAGGTGTTTCATGTTTATTTCCACAAATGATTGTTGAATCTCTAAGTAAAGCATTAGGTGACAGAGATAAAACCATACAAATAGTTCCCATACCTCAAGCATCATTCACTTAAAAGGAAAATAATTACAGGAGACTGTATTTGTAACGAATCATTATTTATAGGGAATGTCATAAAAGAGACAATATTTATCAAGTACAGAAATTCTAGTTGTGCATAAACAATCCCTTCACCAATTTTATAGTTCATGAATCAGGTGCTCTACAAGATTTTCTTGAATAAACATGTCAAGAAAATAATAAATAAACAAGTCAACAACTTCTGACAATTTCCAGATTGGAACTCACTACTATTCTAGACTATTGGTCTATCTGGGTTGTTTTGCTAAATTCAAGTACCTACAGTCTTTGGACTGGCATCAAGTATGAAAAGTCCTTTAAAGTCTTTCCAAACACAGCTTCTCTAACTACATTGTAACACACATCTCTGACAAAACAAAAAGGGTGGATATGTCGGCAGCCATGGATGCTAGGAAGTCGATCAATTGTGTGTAGGCAGGACTAGACCTCAGTGCCTAAAGCAGAGAAGCTACCTCAGTCCTGAGATAAACATCCTGTCTGGCTAAAGTCAGCTATTAACACTAGGACGGCTTGTGCCACACATTACTAACTTTGCAATAGCATAAATAAAATACAATTTTCTTTTAAAAGAAAAGAATAAATGCTATGAATCTAACAATGTGCCACATATTAATTATAGTTGCTCTTCTACCAGCTTGTTTTGAAGTTGTCTTTTTTATCTTTACTTTTACTTTTTCTTTTTAAAATAAATAAAATGAAAAAAAATGACATGAACTCACACATAATAATTCTTGAATCATGGATTATGTTATGCTCCCCAGGTTCCCATTGACTCTTACATTTGGGAGTTTCTTTTTTGCTAAGGGATTTGACAAGGCAGATTCAGGATTTGTCAGTAACATTGGCATGAGCCTCTTTGATAGGAGTTGGAAGAAACCAGAGTCCTACCAGTGGACTCACTGTTTTAAGACTTGATAAAATATGAAGGTAATATATCAAATGGCCTGAATAATATAGCTCGCTGATGCCACTTGAACACATGCTTAACGTTCCTTTTATTCAGAAGAATTCAGGCTAGTCAAGGGAACTAAATAAAAACAAAATAAGGACAATGCTATGAGGTTTGAAAGAATGCAGTAAAAAATAACAGCAGGGAGATAACTAAACCATGGGATCATGAATCATGGAGATAAAGATCATCTTGATCATAACATGAAAGTTAAATTGGGTGATAGGTTTGCCCAAACAGGCAATGAAAGGTGATGGAGCACATAAGACACACTTCTTCCAAATCAGAATCTGATATGAACAACTTCAGTACAAGTTGTTCATTGGAATTTATTTGACGCTAGGAATTGGTAGAGGTAGTGGGGACAACAATACAGGAAATGGAAAAAGAAACCATCCTATGTTTTGGATGTGATTTGAGCTTGTCTCCCAAAGTTTAATATGCTGGAAGCATGAGCGCTACTGCTGTAGGATGGAAGGTAGTTAGACGTTTCAGAGATGGAGCCCAGGGAAAAGCCTTTGGGTCACTGGATAACTGCCACGTGAAAAAGATTTTATAAGAATGAGCCCAACGCAAGGGCCTGAGTTCAATCCCTGGTTCTGCAAAAAAAAAAACAAAAAAAAAAAAAAAAAAAAAAAAAAAAGAATGAGCCCAACCCCGGCATCAGCTTCAGGCTTCCTGCTGGAAGCTGCCATCTCTTCCTCTCCGTGTGCTGCAGTTGTGATGCTGCCAAATGGAGGTCTTCACGGAACCTCAACTGACGCTAGCACCATAGCATGAAACTTCTAGAGCTATGTAGTAAATAAACGTATTTTCTTCATGTAGTTCACTACGGTTATGAAAAATAGACTAGTCCAAGGCAGTAAAGTATTGTTAGAGAACTGGCTCCAGTCCCTCCAAGTTGCCTCTGAGGAAGTATGGAGAAGGTGCTTGAAATGTCTCCGCTTACTTCTATGTCTCCATTGTCGTAGAATAGACCCTACCTTACTAATTTCACTGGCAATTGGGCTTTGGAGAGAGCTCCAGGGATATAAAGTAGAGAGACAACAGAGTTGCATTTGTTGTGGGAAACTATGTTACCCCTGCTATTCAAAGAGGTAGACTGAGGAAAAGTGGCTTTGGCTCTCCAAGAGAAAGCCATCCCCGACCGACTTGCCAGTTTCTCAAAGGACAGGACCTACAATTGGTCATCTTAAATTTTACTTTATGCCAGTAAGCAGAAATATCATGATTTTAGTACATAACTTACATTAATATATCTCTGTGCTCTCTATTACGGCTCTGATGATTAAATAGAACATTCTATTTCAAAATTTTCACAATAAAAAAAATAGACCAGTAAAGAGTATTTTCCTCATGAAAGAAAATTTCACTTTTTCCACTGTAGAAGCAG
Organism: Ctenomys sociabilis; assembly: GCA_004027165.1. Classification (NCBI taxonomy): domain Eukaryota; kingdom Metazoa; phylum Chordata; class Mammalia; order Rodentia; family Ctenomyidae; genus Ctenomys; species Ctenomys sociabilis. The sequence continues at coordinate 207,079 of PVKA01000270.1, read as the reverse complement.
TTTCATGGCCTTTATTTATTTATTTGTTTGTTTGTTTGTTGGCACCTGGAATTGAACTGAGGCCCTTGAGCTTACCAGAGAAGCACTTATTCCACCAAGCTATCTCCCCAGGCCCACAAGACGTTTATTCTTTTGAAAATATAATTTAGACTTCCTCCTGCCCAAAGCGACTCGACTCTCCAACAATGTCCACTGTGGAAACTATAGAAAACATGGATCATCGAAAGGCAGGCCTCCTCTAACTATTTCTTGGGGAGGTTCATGGTCACATTTCCTATCTCTAACTTAGCGTAGTCGTGTTCAAACGGAGTCTGAAAACTTGCCTTTAGCTCAAGGAACGATGTGTTCACAGTATTTTCTGATATGAGGTGTGATCAGATACAATGATGAACGTTTAAGTTTTTTTTTTTTTTTATAAAAAAGGTTACTATAGTAAAATACACATTGTCATCAGTCCCTTCTCTGTGCTCCCCCTCAGTCCGAACACACTGATCCCAGGACTCTTGCCACTTTCTGAAGCAGTTCTGGAAATCATCTTTCATAAATATCTTCAACAGTTTGTCCTGAGCCAAATATCAGTCCTGTCAAAACATTTAGCTTTCATCATCATTTGGGGGAACAGCCAGAAGCCACACAGTGCCAGGTCCAGTGGTCATGTGGATAAGGACTCACCACAAAGGTGTTATGAGCCTGCCTTTTCCTTGGATGGCACTCAGCAGCAGTACCTACTGTACCCTTCGTCACACCCCATGAAGGAAGACTCTCAAGAAAGACTTCCCTAACTGTGTCAGAAAGTGGCAAGAATGGGCCAGGGAGATGCCTCTGCAGGATAAACCCCCGACTGGCAAGTGCAAGGACTTGGTTTGATCTCTGGTACCCCATGTCATGCAGGCCTGGCACTGAGTCAGCCACCAAACCAGGTGTGGTGGCACATGCCTGTAATCCTAGTGCTGAGGGGTCTGAGACAGGAGGTTGACTACAAGTCTGAGCTGCCTAGTGAGACCTTGCACTAACTAGTTAATAATAATAATTATTAAATAATACTAAATATTATTTAGTACAGGATCTACAGGGTCTCATTACACAGATCAGACTCATAGCGATCCTCCTGTTTGATTGAACTCTGGTCCCTGCATCTGCCTAAGCAGGGACTTTAGTGTGCTGAGCTATCTGGCTGGCCCATAACCAAATAAATGAATAATTTTAAAAGTGGAAAGAATGATGATATAAATTATTCAAATTGAGGGGGAATATTTTGAGGGGATTAAAAGAAATGTGTTCTTTTTAAAGCATTCACTGCAGATTTCCATCACACTTCATGAAAGGCAATTTCATGAAGTTGGATTAAAAGTCAATTTTACCACAGAAAACATTGCTCCTGTTGTCACTGTTTTCAGCCATTCATTTTTAATATAGTAGAATGATTACAGGAAGGGTCCGTGTAGAGATAAAGAGACTGAAAGACACTGCTATGACTTCTGCAATCAGTTGATCTGCTTTATATGTACAGTAAAAATTTCACTGTAAAAATTTACATATGTAGTATATAATACAGTATTACTTTCCTTGCGAGATGGTTTTCAGGGGGTGAAAATGGGTTTTAGACATTTGAAAAGGATAAAGTGTCATACTGCACAAAAAGAGTGCAGCTAAAATTGTAATAATAGTCCTGTTATAAGCTGATAGACCTGGAGCTCAGAGCGGTCAAGTTTTACATGACTGAGCTGACATGCCAATCTGGCAGCAGTCATATGGTTTTCGTATGGTGACACGCCGCAGATGCTAGCAAAATGTGAGAAGCTTCTGTCCATTTCCTCTCATCCCCTTGAGTGTGGTTGCCATGCACATGCGTGCTCACATTCATAGGCACACACGTGTGCACCCACAGGCCGCTGTCATGCTGTAATAGCACCACTTGACTCACTTTTCCAGCAGTCTATTAAAATTACCTCATCACTGCCTCTCTAGTGATTCATACGGATTCATCAGTTAACATTTACCACTATCGTTTCCATTTTCACAATCTCAAACTAAGTTTTCATTTTCAAATTGAATACAAGTTTTGTTCTGAGTCAGTATAGACCCTTCTAAAAAAGTGTATGAGAATAAAAAAATCATAAAATAAAAAACTTAGAAACGGCATCAAATTTCACTAAACAAGTTGATAGGAATTCAACAATGTTCGTTAACACATTGTGGTCTTGAAATTAGTTGTTCAAATTGTAAGACATAAGCATGGAAATTGGTCCAAAAGTTTTTTAGAAATTTGTGCATTAACTGCTCCTTTCAATAGATCAGTAGCTTTTATTCTCTTTAATAAATAAACCACTTAATTAATAAAAAAACAAGTAGATGGCAATGTATGTATATATTCTTGAATATCCGACTAGGGTTCATTTTTCCCTCTTGTCATTTAAAATGTTTTTCTTGAAGTAGATTTTACTTTTAACACACATTTTATGCTGAAAAAAAATCAGTGTTTCTATGTATGACTGAAAATAAGAAACTTCAAGAAGTAATTTTGTTTTCATTTCAAAACTGATGTTTGCCATAGTGTCATCAAAATCTATCCCTGTGTAATATCATTATGTAATTTCACATAATACAATTTTAAATTCTTTATGTTTAAAACTTAATTAAATGTGAGTTTCTTCAGTACATCTATTGTATCATTGAATTTATGACTTGTATACCTCCACAGTGCAATCTTAATTCATTTACATTGAAATTCTTTATTATGACTTTGTCAAGTGGTACTGAGAAAATTAATTGAAATTGAATCAAAGTGACACATTCACATAGTTATGACAAATGCCACTATACACACACATGAACCACACTTCTAGCCAAACTTCATCTTCAACCCCCAGCCTTGAGCAAGAGAAGCATGTCTGTTTAAACTCTATATTTCCTTTATCCAGTCCTTAATGGCATATAAATATTTGTTATTTAATGCATATAGTATTTACAAATATAAATACAATATGGTGTACCTTTATCTCCTCAAATCTTATATGGCGTGAGCTCTTTAGGCATACTGTATACAAAATGGATGGCAGATGGTAATTGGATAAAACTAATATACTGTCTGGCTCATAAATGAAGAAAAGTATCTAATGAGTACTATCTTCCATCCCTCCCTAAGGATGTTGCCATTACAGAAGATATGATTTCAATAAATATAAATATTTTCATTATAAACACACTACTGCCAGTTTTTTTTTTACAAAGCAATGTTGACAAATATATCTCAAAAGCGAAGACTGATACATTCACATTTAGACTAAATTTCTTCTGAAGCCTATAATAACAAAGCTTTTCTAGAAAGATTCCCTCATTGTTCAAATAAACAGAGGATCATATCAAATATTTATAATATTTTGAGAGGCCAAGAAAAAAGAAAATAATAAAAGATTCTAATCATTTTGGATATTTTGTTCTGATAAGTTTTGGTAGAACATCCAGTTCTCTTCATCTTCTGAATGACTCAGACTAACACATAGTAATAAATTATTAAAAATAATATTAAATTATTGCAAAAATTCTTAAAGCACAGAAAATCTTCACGGTGTTCTAATTTATTTATATATTCCTAAAGAAGAGCTTGAGAAAGACATGATACCATGGTCTGAATGTTCCCTAGAATTTAAATGCTGGAAATTTAATTCTAGTCTTGTTCATCATATCTGGAGATGCAGATCTGACAGGTGATAGGGTCATGGAGGCCAGCAGAAATGGATTAACTAATGTGTGGATTAACTGACTATCAAGACAGTGGCTGACTACAGGAGTGAGGTCTGGCACCCTGTCAACTATGCGATGCCCGCCCTCCGTGCTGTGAAGCAGCACACACCCCTCACAAGCAGCCAAGCAGGTACTGCCTCAGTGTTCTTGGTCTTCCCAGCCTCCATAACTAGGAGCCAAAATGTTTATTCTTCGTAAATTTCCTGGTCTTGGGCATCTTGCTATAGCAACAGAAAGGGGACAAAGACATGTGGGTATCTACCTATTTTTTTTCTACACTAATTTTAACCTGTCCTTGCTCCATGATTTATTTATTTATTTATTTATTTATTTATTTATTTATTTATTTATTTATTTATTCATTCATTCATTTATTGGTGGTACCAGGGATCAAATTCAAGATTTTGTTCTTGTTAAGCAAGCACTTATTCCACTGAGCTATTTCTCTGGCCCCCTCAATAGTCAGTTATAGGTAACATATTTTGAGAAAGTTTTCCTACAAGCTTATTAACAACAAAGGATAAAATGGAGAAGAGGACATTACAAACATTGACATAAGCTTTACCATAGTTTGGTTCAATCTACTTTAGCAAAACAGTACTGGGAAACTATTAGACTCCAAATAGGGACTAAAATATGAAGATGAATAGGACTCAAAGATGTCATTTGTTATAGTTCGTACACAAGATGTTCCCCAAGAAGACTCATGCAGTCCCGAGGGCAGGCTTCTAGAATCTGTGATTGATTCGTGGTCCAATCCTGGGATTAGGGAACGTGAGTGCTGTATCAGTCCTAAGGCAGCCTGCATACAATATAAGGGATGAAAAGAGGCTTAATTCTTCATTGTGGTCCCTTTTTTCTGTTTTATTCATGAGCTGTTACTCCTCTGCCAAGTCCACCCTGCCTAGGAGCTAGCTAATATTGACTGAAATCTCTAAAAACTGTGAGCTAAATAATCCTTTCCTTAATTTGGGGCATCAAGTATTTTGTCTCGGCAATGAAGAGCAGATGTTATTATGCTATTCTTCCAGAACTCACATAAACCTACTCCTTTATGAGACTGCTAACAAACAATGCCTGTACAAGTGCAAGGGAGGCTTCGAACAAAGGATTAACTCCATCCTGCCTGCCAAGTCCCCAGAATTCTATGGTGGAACAAATCACAAAGGTGGCATTCTAGATATAGGCAAGGAACAATAGGAGTGAGGGAAAGGAGAAAAGAGAGAAGAAAAAAACAAATATATATATATATATATATATATACCATATATGTATATATAGGATGGCTTGGATAATTGTGCTGATTTCTTCTGATCTATTGCTTACACTTTTTGTATTCTCTCTGCTTTTTAATAATTTTTGGCCGATTTTGTATGCTTATATCTAGTAACCTGAATAATTAATTTAAAGACAACCATATGCAATATAACAGCCATTGTTGAATTCCTATTATATCATTTAGTGAAACTGTATCATTTCTAACGTTTTTAAACTATTTTTTAATTCTCTTTAAAAAATAAAAATAAAATATTCCACATTCTAGATAGCTTCCTTCATATACTTTCATCTAATGGGATAGATTTTATAAGTTCACTCAAATTACTTATACCATTGGAGAGGTTATATAAAGTCTAGATTGAGATTGAATTTTTAGCATACCTTTCTTTACAGAATATTGGAAATTCTATAAAAATTATGAGATTATTTACAAATTGAGTTTAAGAAAACAAGAACTATTTTACCTACAGGCAACTGATAAGCTCATTCCTATATATTTGTATCATTCAACGGAGAAATCTCTTAAGAAAGTCTATTGTATGAGAATTAATTAACCTTGATCTGACAGAATAGGTAATATACTTGTCTAAAGTTTTTAACCATTTCACTTGTGTAGTCCTTCCTTCCTTCCATCCTTCCTGCCCTCCCTCCCTCTCTCCCTCTCTCTTTCCTTCCTTCCCTCCCTCCCTCCTTCCTTCTTCCTTCCTTCCTTCTTCCTTCCATCTTTCCTTCCTTCCTTCTTTCCATTTTTCTCCTACAGGTTTTGATTTATGTAAATGAAAGAAGATATTGTACTTGAAGATTAAGATCTTTTTCTTATCCATGTTAACTGGCCAACTCATAAAAAAAAGTCTTAATATTCCTAAAGGTAGATACTTCATGGAAAGGTATTTGGGCAAATAGAAGAGGCTACAAAAGAGATTGACCATAACTTTCCAACATATAATTTGCATCATTTGGGACAAGTTATTTAAGTTTTATAACCCTACATTTCTCTCATCCTTAAATGGGCTGATCATATTAACTTAAAAATAAACTTGTTTTGAGAATGAAGTGAAATCAAATACCAAACTTCTGAAGAGTGCCTGACCAGCAGTCAATGGTCATTATGAGCACCTACTATTACGTTTTACCTTCAAAAGTTTTCAAGATTTATAATAACACTTATTCTAGTACCACTAATAATTTTTTGTTCTAGAATTCCCAGAAAACTAGATTTTAGTGAAAATGAATTATAAGCTTAGTCAAACTTTATCAGCTTTTAAATTTTTTAAAATTTTAATTTATTTTATTTTGAAGAGTAAAAACAAAAGCCAAAACAAATACCAGAAACAAACGCAGAAACAGGCTAACATACGATAGGTATGCTACAGATTTTCAAAGCTAAAATGGCAAATTAACAATAGTGGTTATATTACCTATTTTTATTGTCAAGTCTATTGCTCAGAGGGAAAGGAGAAAACATAGAAAAAAGGAGGTGGGAAAGGTCATGCAAGTATATATACAGAAGGACTGAGATGATTGTACTAAAAATTTATAATTTTTTAATGAAAAGACATTTCAGGATTTTTTTGCAAGAAGCAGTTAATATTTAGAATTTCACTCTGACTAACTCTGCATACTATGCCTGCAATCTGAGCAACTACATCAAGGACAAGAATGTATAATACAAAAACCTTACATCTTAGTCTAGAAATGTGCACCTTTTCTAATGTCTTATTGTTGTTTAATCTTTGTGGCACTGAGAGAGCATGGTGGTCTACCTGCATATCAGACAAGTGCAAGGACCCAGGTTCGAACCCCAGAGCTGCATCTTATGCCACCCTGAGCCCCAGGAGTACCATGGAAGTGGCTGAAAGCAGGCGTGGTGGTGCACACCTCTAATCCCAGCACTGGGGAGGCTGAGGCAGGAGGATGACTATGAGGCTGAGCTGCGTAGCAAGACCCTCTACCAAATAAATAAATAAAATATTTTTTTAAAGTTAAATATTTTAAAATAATTTTATTAAGAAACAAATAGCAATGAGAGAGTTTCAAAACCAATTAGTAGGACAGTTTCAATAATTAATGCATTGCATACTGTTGTCTTAGTGCTTATTCACTGTACAAGATGCAGACATGATATCCTGCCCACAAACACTATTAGAACAAATCTCTCTATTCACTGAATTAAGAGAATGTAGCTGTATATCTATTCTAACTATTTTGAATACACAGATATAAAATGGTCATTCTTCTCTGTTGCCCGTTTTTGGTTAGTTTTATCAGAGAAGACTATTCCATTGTCATTTAAATATTGTCTGTGTGTGAATTCAGCAAAATATTCCAATACATTCCAGTGGTCCATAATGATAGTGGGTTTTCCATAAGAATGACAATATCAGCCGGGCTTGGTGGTGCATGCCTGTAATCCCAGCACTCGGGAGGTGAGGCAGGAGGATTGTTGTGAGTTCGAGACCAGCCTGAGCTGCAAAGTGAGCTTAAGGCCAGCCTGAACTATACAGTGAGACTCTGTCTCAAAAAAAAAAAAAAAAAGACAAGAATGACAATGTCAGAAGTTGTTGACTTGAGCCTTTTACAGCTCAGCATATTAATATGGCTTTACTTTTTATATTTTGTTCTGTACTTTTCTGCTGGATGATTAAGACCATGATAAAGCAAGACCTATCTAATAAGAAATGTAACTTTTATATCTGATGAGTCAAATCCCCTCAGGATTTCTCCTGAAACCCTGTACCACAATTTGTAGACCTTCATCAGTGTCAACCATGTTGATCAATTTGTTCTCTGTGAAAGCCTGAAAGAATGTTTTCTCTCCCTGTGACTCTCCTTAGGCACATAATACATCATCAATCATGTTGATCTGTGGCCCCATAATCTCCTTGATCAGAAAATTTAGGGCATAACTGAGTTACAGGATGTTACAGTACAGGCTCTCCTATGTCCTGAGCCTTCACTGACCTTGAAAGGCTAGGGCCAAAATGTTGGCTGTCCTTGCAGCCCTTCTTTTTCTCTAATATTTGGTCTGCAAACTTAGGCTGTTAACCCTCAAGAAGAGAAGCTTACTATTACTACCATACAACATAGGCAAATGAGCTGATTCCCACTGTCTGAATATCGAACATCTTAGGCATAACATGGATCAAGTATTTTCCATCATGTATTGATATGATAAACTTTAAGTCCCTACAGAATATGAAAAAAAAAATTATAAAATTAAAAATATTTTTAAAATAAATAAACAACTACATATTTTTACACAGAAATTTAGAAATCTAAACATATACAGCATTGTACCAGGATAGTCCTGTGACATTTTTTTCTTGTATCCTTTTTTCATTTATTACCCCCTTTTGTTTTAAACAAGCATTTACTTGAGAGACACTATGGCAGTAATTGGTGTGTCATGACAAGCAGCACGTATTTAGAAGACCAGAATGACAAACATACCAAGCATGACCTTACTATTACACATTGCTGTCTTCAGTGCAGTTGCTTGGTTCACAGGTATCACCATATATAATTAGTCAGGGTGAGAATCCTACCAATTAACTGCTTGTTTCAAAAACCTGTCAAAGGGCCAGGGAGATGGCTCAGTGGAATAAGTGCTTCCCTGGCAAGTGCAAAGGCATGAGTTCAATCCCCGCTTCCACAAAAACAAAACAAAACAAAAAAAAAACAAACAAAAAAAAAAACTGTCAAAGATTCTCAGGATCCTAGCTTTCTGCATCTTGTACAATATAAATTTATAGCTTTGCCACTCTCATGTTTCCTAACTTTTTTCCTTGTCCTCTCTTCATTGTCCAGTCCTGAAGTTCTCACTTTCCTTTTAACTGTGTTATACCTTTCTATTTTTACTTCTTCATTTCAGTCCTTATACTAGGGAGACTATACCATATTTACACATGTAGGTCTGGTTTATTTCACTTATATCTTCAAGTGGCATCCACTTAAATATGAAGGCTTCGAGTTTATCACTCTTTATAGCTGAGTAATACTCCATTGTATTAGTTGCTGGGTGTGAAAGCACCCGGGGGTGTAGGGAAGCAGGCAAGCTCTCCCACACACTTGCAGGGCCTGGGATTGGGCTGGGTCTAGAGGTAGAGAAGAGTCTGTGGCCAGAATGTCTCCCTCATGAGCAGTTTGGGCTGGATTTGGAGAGATCCAGCAGGCTCAGGGGAGCATGGAAGCTTTCTCACACACTTGCCAGATCTGGACTTGGGCTGGCTCCAGAGGATTGGTGGGGTTCCAACAGCATGAAAGAAGGTCTCACTCACAAGGTGGACCTGGCCTGGATCCGGAGAGGTCCAGTGGGTGCAGGGGAGTGCAGAACCTCTCCCATACAATCACTGGACCTGGCCTTGGGCTGGGTCTGCAGGGGTCCTGAGAGAACAAGGTGGAAAGTCTCTCTCACTCAGTAGGCCTGGGCAGGATGCAAAGGGGTGGAAAGGTCTAAAAGATTTTTTAAAAATTAAAAAACATTTGAAATTGTTCCATTTTTAAATATAATCAATGAAATTATAATAACTACAACGCACTGTATGCCACAAGAAAATCATTTCTTGGTTCAAATAACAACTGATAGTCATATTTAAAAATTTTATTAATATATCCATATAACATTTTCCTGGGAAGATATTTTTTCTTGTAAATTTATTTGCTATATGTACTTTGGCTTTTCAGTAAACATATTTAGCAGTTTCTTATTAAGCAAATTTTCTGAAATACACTTCTCCCAGTTCTTCTCTTTTAATATAAAGAGAGTACAAAACAGTAAAATCAAAATAATTGGAGACCATGTAGGGCTTCATAAAACAATGGAAAGAATTTGACAGTGATTGCTATATGCATAATGTTGTCTTCAAAACTATTATTTTTATACTGATATGGTATCCTGTTCTCTAAAGACACAAACTATTGATTTAAAGAGCTCTTAAAAGTTTAAACTGTTTACAAATGTTCTCCTGATTTATAGTTAATCCTAATTATTACATTGTTTTACTCCCTAAGTAATTAATTCACCTTAAAAGTGTTAGCTTATATCAGGTTATATTATTTAAGTAAAATGGCTAATTCATTTAGGTAAATTTTTGGCAAAATTTTTAACCAATGACCAAGGTAAGTTTTATATTTTTAGATATGTATTGCCTAAGTATTCCTAACAAATGTAACTGTTGCCATACTTAGTTATATTACCCAAGCTTACTAAACATAAAATAGTTTATAATCGGCAACTTAAGGAAATAAAATAGTATATAATTAATAATTTGGATCTTCCTGATTCTTACAGTGATACATTTCAGTTCTCATTTGAATATTATTTTTCTGTTAATGCTATTTGTTCATTTTTCAATTAATAATTTGTGAAACTACTTCATTTATGAAGCTCTAAATGCTGACATAGATATGAAATGTGCTAAAATATTATAAATGCATAAATTAAAATTATGACTGTCAAAGACATGTTGCTATTAATTTCCTTCAAGTTACTGTCCCTCGCTTTGAACACACATGTCCCATTGTCCTTGTCACTCTCCATATCCCTGGTTTGGGTTGCTGTGACTACCTGGATGCTGTGTCCTGAAGCAGTTCAGAAAGTTCAATTTCATGGTTGTCTTTGGAGAGGAGCCAGAAGCCATAGAGTATCATGTCTGGCGAATAAAATGGATGAGAACACACCATAATGCTTTCATTTGTCAAAAACTGCAGCACAACTAAGGACACGAAAGATGGCTTCCAGAGAAGAGGCAGCAAGAATAGAGATGGCGTAGGTGCCTGCAAAATTAAGGGGATATTTTCATGCAGGTTAGTCATACTGTATGTTTTATTGCAGTAATTTAAAAAAATGAATATTTGCTGTATTTTTATCATCCCTTATTAGTACATGTATATAGTATATAACAGTTACATTCGCTGAAGGAGTTGGTACAAATAGAGAGCACCTCTTAATTGCCACCACACCCAGTCTCTGTGATTTTGTTCTTTATTTACATTTGGAGTTGCCCATACAAAAAATGATGTGATATTCAATTTTCTGTATCTGATTTATTTCACTTAACATGATTTCAAAGTGCATTAATCTTCCTGCAAATGATTCACATTTATCCTTCTTTATGGCACAGTAGTACTTCACTATATATAAAGACATTTTTCATCCACTCATCTGTTGATGAACTTCCAAGACCACAGGCTTCCAAGACTATATATCTATAAGATGTTGGCCTCCAAGACTGTAGATTCTATATAGGCTATGTCCAATTTCAAATCACGTTGTGATGAGCATGGGTCTGCATGTATTGCAATAACAGGATAACTCTGACTTTTTCAAGGAGCTGCCGAGGAGGAAAATAGCTGGGTCAAGTGGAATTTCTTATTTTAATTTTGAGGAATTGCCATCCTGATTATACCAGTCTATGTTCCCACCAACAATGAGTAAGTGTTCATTTTTCTCTAGTAACCTCACTAGTATTTCTTGCTATCTAATTTCTTTATCTTCTTTCTAGAGTAAGATAAAATCTCAATGTGTTTGAATTTGAATTTCTCTAAAGGCCAAAAATTGTAGTCATTTTTTAGTGAATTTATTATTCATTTATATGTCTTCCTCTGAGAAGTATCTGTTCAATTCAGTTGCCCATTTTGTGATTGGGGATTTTATATTGGGAAATCCACTAAGTTAAAATTTCAATATGTCTTAGATTTTAGTCCTCAATCCATAGAATAGGTGGCAAAAGCTTTTTTCCATTGTGAAGGTTGACTCTTCATTCTGTTGATTTTTCTTTTGCCATGCAAATTTTCTTAATCTAATATAATCTTATTTGTTAATTGTGCTTCTCTCTTACATAATTTGTATTCTGTTCAGGAAGCTCTTGCTTATGCTATGCCTATGTCCTCAAGAGTCTTACTTATTTCATCTGCCTACAGACTAAGTACTTCTATTTTAACATTTAAATCTATGGTCCATTTTCATTTTAGTTTAGAATAGCCAGCTTTTTCTTCAGTTGTCAGAGGTTTGAGAGATAGCTCAGGGGAATAAATGCTTGCCTAGAAAACAAAAGGTCCTGAGTTCCATCCCTGGCATCACCCCCCAAATAAAATTCATTATTAAATAAAAACCTATTCTCTTCACTTGTTACTTGAAGAGGCTGTCTTTTCTCTGAGGTAAGTCTTTGGTCCCTTTGCCAAATATTAAATAGCTGTGCATCTTAGAGTTGATTTTGCTTCTCTTCTGTTCCACTGATCCCTGTGTCTCATTTTAGGCCATTACCATACTCATTATTCAGTGTGGCTTTGTAGTATGACATGAAGTCTAGAACTGTAACTCCTCTGGCTTTTAATCTTGTTGTCCAGGATTTTTCTTTCTTTCATTTTTTTTTGTTGCTATTCTAGTTCTCTTCTGGTTCCATATGAATTTTAGTATTGTTTGCTCCATTACTGTGAGAACACTACAAGTACTGTGACTGACACTGTATCAGATCTGTATAACTGATTTAATGTATGGTCATTTTGTCTGTATTGCTTCTGCCTATTCAGGAAAAGAAACATTCTGATGTTTTCTTTGATTTCCTATAATAGAGTACCATAGCTTGGTTTGTTTGCTTGCTTCTTTGTTTATTTTATGCAGAGTTGTTTTTTTTTTCACTTATTTAGTGAGATTAATTGTCAGGTATTTATTTTTTCTTGATGTTATTGTGAAAGGCATTGTTTCCATAGCTCCTTTTTCAGGAGTTTACTATTGGCGTACAGGAATGTTATAGAGTTTTATGTGTTGTCTTTGTATCTTCCCATACTACTTAATCTGGTTATTAATTCTAGCAGTGTTTTGATGTAATGTATTGAGTTTTATTTTGCGCATTTCTTGTTTGCTTGGTCTCTTTCTTGCTTACTTGCCTGTCTGCCCCCTTCCTTCCTTCCATCTCTCCTTCCCTCCTTCCCTCCTTCCTTCCCTCAGCCTCCTGAATTCTGAGATTACAGCTATGTGCTACCATGTCGAACTTTGCCACTGTTTTGTTGGGCATTTTTGTATGAATGTTCACTTTATGTGACTAAATTATTATTTTCAAATTTTCTTCAGAGAAGACTAGAATATTTTTTATTTTCTGTGCTAGATATTTTTTTATTTTGTGTCAATAATTTCAATAGGGTCTCTTTTCCTCTAAACTCACTGGAATTATGACTTATGTGCATTGTATATTTCTAACCAATAAACATTTTATTAAATGAATTATGTAGGATTTCCTTTTAAGTCCTTTTAGTGTTTTCATTAACTCCTTTTGACTACCTGTGAAGGACATATGCATCTATAATTAGTGCTAACATATGCTTCTTATATATTTTATCACTGCTTCACATCTATTGAAACATCTAGAATAACTTTATGTACCAGTGATGAAGGTGTTATTGTGTCCTGAAGTTTTTCCAGTAATGTAGGTGTCATGTTTAACATTGAGAATAATTTATTGTTTTATTACAACAGGTATTTTAAAATTAAGAAAATGTCTTTCTACTACTACTTCCCTAAGAAACATTTAAAACCAATAACTTGTTCAGTCAAGTAAATTTTTGTCATCTATCATAATAGTGACATGTTTTTTCTCCTTTGGCACATTGATATTATTCAGTACTTCACTATTCTTAATATTGGAGAGCTTCTACATTCTTAAAATTAGTCTTACTTGATTATGTGATCATAGTACATTGTTCTAATTTATTATTAAATTTGCTAGCTGGTCTAATTTCTCTGAATCAGTGTATGTTAGATGCATCTGTTATATGCTGCATAGCATGGCATTTGTTTTCTCACAAAATATAAATATAGCTAGCTGCTGCAAAGTTTTTGACTCATTTATATTCACACACATCATTTCATTTCAATAATCTTTCATGGATTATAATTATAGTTTATATTATAGTTTTTGTTTTTTACAAATATCATATATTAAAAAATGTTTCTTTTTTAGTAATTAAGAAAAACAGACTGCTTTAAATTATATTAGTAACACCATCACTTTAAATATTTGAATTCTCATTGCTTTAACTTTTAGTATCAGTAGTAAAAAACGATTGGCTAGGCTATATGTCACAGAAAATTAGATCACTATAATTTTCTTTCATTTCTCTTCCTCATGCTTCTTTATAAGTTCCATGTACTGAAACTTAACGTTCAGGTATCATTGCCAAATTATTCATTACACTATGTAGCTTCTCTTCCAGATCCACTTATAGATCTTGATATAGTAAATATATTCTACTTTCTAACTATATTTATGACATTTTTGGACTAATTAATATTTAAATGTTTTCAGTGCTATCAACCATGTCTGTCCTGGTGCGATTTCCCTAAGTGTGATTCAAATATTGGTTGTGACAGTGGATCTTAGAGTAATATGAGTATTATTCTGAGGCTCTCTCTATTGGTGATGTCCATAGGTATCAGAATAAAAATTATTATGTTTAAAATATACACTCATGTAATAAATATTTTACTTTAAATGCAGACTTTTTTTTACATGTCATTTTCCACCATTCAATATTGCAGATGAGAATTTCAACAGTCAGGGTGATTTCCTTTTGAAAAGGCTTCATGCATTTTTATCATTTTATATTTATAATTGTGCATTCTTGCTTCTCAAAATACTAGCATGTCTTCTCAGACATGTGGAGTTTTGCTTAATAAGTAAGTTTTGTCAGCCTTAGGGGCTAGGATTTTTTTTTTTTCATCTAAGTAACAGACACTTTGTTGCATTTTTATAGTTTGTTTTCATTACTAAACACTTTGTCTTCATTTTCGTCCATCTTTTATTCTCTAGTCTGTGAGATTTGTTTGTAATTTCCTCATCAATAAAATATTAGGGACTATCAACTCTGTTCTTCCTTACTTCAATTATTACCTTACTTTCAAAATTTTCCCTTCAGTTTTAACAGGAGTTCTGTGCAACCTTCTTTCAATGTAGTCATTCGTCTATTTTTTAAAATTCTATTAAATAATTATCTCCCTTTTCAAATTATCTCATCTGTCCTGTCACTCCATGTTTTGTTTCTCATTTTCTTTATATTATTCTTTCTTGAATTTATTGAATTGCAGGACAAGAACTGCACATAACATGTTTCCTATGGTGTATCTGTTTGAAAGTGTTCTTTGCTTCTTAATTGCTGTGTTTTCTTCTGTTTGTGTTGGTGAATGTGACAGTCTTCTTTCTGTCATGTGTGTGTGCACCTAGGTATAGCACACTATGTGGCTTGGAAGGATGAATGTGTGCTAAGTCCTCTGGTTGGGTATTATATGGGAAGAACACAGGTGAATTTCTTTTAGGCCTCCTTACTCAGCCTTGAAATAGTGAAATCCTCTCAGAGCTCAAGCTGGAAGGTGGTCTGGAGTAAAAACCCACTATCAATTTAATGTTTTAGTACTTTGAGACAAATGGGAAAGAGTAAAATGTGGGTAAATCTTGTGCAGAGGTTTTACTTTCTGTTTTGGTATGTTTTGTATAGCAGCTATGTCAGACACAAGCTATCTTTCCATATCTGAGATAATTCTACTCAGGGTTGGGAGCTATAGGCTCTTTAAATCATATAATTTGACTACATCACTGTTTTCTCCAGTGCTCCTGCCTGCCAATGCTAAGAAAACCTCACTGATTTTGTTGTCATATTTAGAGTAGTATTCCCTTACCAGAACTGTATATTTAGCTTAGAGAAAATTATTTCATCATTGTGATACTAATCCTTTTTCATGTAGATGTTGCATAATTAAATATGCAATGTATAATAAGATCTTAGAGCCACAAATGATACATATGACGTGTTTAAGGATGATGCAGCACTTCATCATAGTATTCCAAATGCCCACATTTCAACTGAAAGTCATTGGTCATACTAAGAAGAACTGAAACTAAATTTATTTTAAAAATCATTAGAGGCCAATGCAATATAACAGAGATGCTAGAACTATCTGACAAGGGATTAAATCCACTATGATAATTATTTCTCTCTCTCTCTCTCTCTCTCTCTCTCTCTCTCTCTCTCTCTCTCTGTATTTTAGAGAAGGGTCTATAGAATGTTCAGGGTCTCACTACTAGATCAGACTCATAGTGATCTGCCTATTTACAGCCTCCCAAGTGCTGGGATTACAGGCTCGCACCACCATGCCCAGTCTCAATTGCCATGTCAGCACGCCACAGGGAGACGCCAGCATGGCAGGCCTGGGATTGTACCCCAGGCCCCTGTGCCTGCTTGCAGATGCTTTCATATGCTGAACTATTTGACTGGCCTCATAATAAATATTTCACAGAGCAATTATGAACATGTTAATGACAAAGGAAAACAGAAAGAATCAACAAAGCACACTAAAGTCTCAGAAAATGAATGACAGACATAAAATAAGTGGAAATTTCGGTGACTAAAATATAATATTATAATAACTAAAAAACATATCTCATTAGATAACCACAACAGTGTAGTGGAAAGAACAAAGAGAAACATTAGGGAAACTGGAAAACACATCGATAAAATTGGTCCAGTCTGAACAGACTAGACTAAAAAGAAATGTACAGAGACCAATGGGGCTATAAAAAAGCAAAACAAAGCGTGATGATCTAGTCAGTGAAGTCATCAAAAAGGATGAGGAAGAGGAATGGCTACTCATAGACATGAAGGACGAAATCTTCCCAAGTTGACAAAAATCTAAACCTATGAGTTAAAAGCTGAGAAAATCTCCAACAGGATAAAACCTAAAAAAATCCACACTAACATACCTTATAATCAAACATATGAAAGCAAAGTACAAAGGAAAAATGTTCTGAAAGCAGCAAGATAGGTCTTGTGCCTTGTTTACAGGAAAAAGTATTTCAAATAAAAGCTAATTTCTTAGCCAAAACCAAAAGGACAAAGGTGAATGGTATGTTTTTTCAAGCACTGAGAAAGCATGAACACTTAATCTTATACTCAGAGATAATAATTTCCAAGAATGGAGTGGAAATCAAGACATTGCCAAATGAAGAAAAATGAAGATAATTTGTTAACCACAGATTGACCCCTCAAGAACAGCTTTAAAAGTTCTCCAAACAAAAACAGTTCATAACCTTGGAAGATTAACATAAACGATACAGTAAGCAAAAATATGGGTATCTACAGGAAACTTGTTTTTCCTATTATCTTTTGAATTGTTTGACAGCTAAAGCAAAAATGATAACATTATATGATGTGATATTTAAAACAACTGTATCCTCATTGGGGAAGGATACAGGAAAGGAAAATTTGCACACTTAACTGGAACTATTAAATGAAACATCAATAGACTTTTATGCATATATAATATAATATGTATAGTAATGATTGAAAAAACTGTGTAATATATACACAAAAATGTTAGATAAATAATAGTGAAAATTGAGAAAAAACCAATAGAAAGTGAGAGGGAAAAAAATTGAAAAAGAAAAAACAACAAAATAATTGTCAGGCTTATGCACTGGCATGCTAATATTCATATTCAACACAAGTGGTCTAGATATATGAAAAGAAATGTAATGATAGTCTAAAGTTTAAAACGAACTAACTATATAGAAATAAAAGATACTCCCTTTGAAAATTCCAATAAAATTTATATCCTGAAAAACTGACAACAGACACAAATATATCAATGATTTATATATAACTATGTATGATACATGCCAGTACAACCTAGGAAAAAAACAGGAAATGCCATTACAAATTATCATGAAAACTGCATTTGGCATAGATATCAAAATGTTAAGAAAAAATTATGAACACCTCTACACACAAAACATGGAATTCAAATTCATAATAGAACATCTTGCATAAAGAAATCTCCAAACACAGAGAGCTTCACTGATGAATTCTTCCAAACAGTTAAAAAAGCATTAGTTCCAATTCTACACAGATTTTTCAGAAAATAGAAGAGACAAAACTTCCTAAGACAATCCACACTATATGGACATAAAATTGACATTTTATTTAATCGTGAAAGGCCATACACTTTCTTCAAAGGAAGCAAAGATACTTTCCTTACCTATTTTTTTTTCAACATAATGCTGTAAATTCTAGCCAGTACATTTCAGACAAGAAGAGAATAGGCTTAGAAACTGAGAAAAAAAAATGAAGGTGTACCAAAGAATCCTTATTCACATGGCAAAAGATAAGTTTATAAAAATCAATTGTATTTCTGTGTACTAATAATGAATACATATGCTAAAATTCAAAATGTAGTATGCTCTATGATTATTCATAAAAGTAATATAATTACCATATTACCAAAACATAGAACTTCAAAACTAGAAGCTATACAACATAGGTAGAAGAAAATAGCTTTATAAAAATCTAAATAATGGAGACACAGACTATATTCTTGAAGTTGAGGATTCACCACGGTAAAGATGTTAATGTATCCTATGTTGCTGTCTGGTTTCAATGCAATAGATACAGAAAGTATTATTCTGAAATTTGTATGACAAAACAAAAGAAATTGAAGAACTGAGACAATGTTAAAAAAGAATGAAGTGGGACAAATCATTCTACCTGGTTTTAAGATATTATGTAACTAGAACAATTAAGAATATATTATATTGGTAGAAGAAAACATACATATATCAATGGACATGAAAGTAGACCCTCAAAACCAGGTTGAACTGGTTTTTGACAAAGGTAGAGAAGCAATTTAAAAGAAGAAAGCTTTCTTTCATTAGTATATGTTCATAGTACATAATACATTTCTTGTGAAGAATTGACACATGTACACAATGTATTTTATTTCGTTTTCCTCCTTTTCCATCCCCTCCTTCCATCTCTGATCTCCTTCCTGTATTTTTTGGATATATTTACAACACACGTTTGTTTCTCATGTGAATTGATCCATGCACACACATTTTCTTATTCCTTTTCTCGTCCCATTTCCTTGTGCCCTCTCCACTGGCACTTTGTCTCTAGACCCCATTTCTCTTTGAAAAATATACTATCTTTTTTTTTTTTTTTTGCTTTTTATTTATATTTTGAGTTTCTTAAAAAAAAAAAAACTCATTGATTTCTTTGGTGTGAGTCCTCACTACTCTGTTCTGACTCATCATGATCCTCCTGTCTCAGACTCCCCATTGCTGGGATGAAAGGCATGTGACACCATGCCCGGTTTCAGTGGCCAGCACAGCGTGTGGTACCACGGATCTAACCCAGGTCTTCGCACTTGGCAGGTCGGCACTTAGAACCCTGAGCTATCTCCCCAGGTCTATTTTCAGTTTCTATGTAACACACTAAAAGAAAAATTAACAACAGAACCACCTAAACAAAAGGCTCACTTCCTTCAAACATTGATTCAAACAAGTAATGAAATTTAATAAACAAGGGTGTAAAATGCTTCACAAAACAATTGTAGAGAATCTTTGAAAATTAAAACTAGTTTACCATCAAAGCATTGCCTACAAAAGTATATAGGAATAGATTAAATTTCTTCAAAAATAAAAACCTTTGTCTATACAACACTGTACAGGAAGATGAAATAAGCAATGGGTGAGTGAAAACATTTCCAAGCCACATGCAACAAAATTTTAGTATCTAGGATAAAGAACTGCTCAGTTGCAATAATAAAATATCAAATTACAAATAAAAGAAAACTTGAAAAGGTATTTCATGAAAGAGGGTATACATACAAAACTAGCATATTAAAAGCATTTTACATCACTTAGTGCTCAGCCAGTGCAAAATTAAAACCATAAGAAGCCAACACTACCCACTCACTTAGAAGAGCACAATAAGAAATAGTGACAACAGGGCCAGGGATATAGCTCAGCAGCACAGAACCTGCCTGCCAAGTGCAGGTCCTGAGTTTCATTTCTGGTGCCAAAAAAGAAAAACCAAGCAAGCAAGCAAGGAAGAAAGAAAGAGAAAAAGAAAAGAACAAATACTGGAGAAGATGGGAAATGGGCCAAAAATAGCTGACTGGATTATAAAATGCCACAGCCAATCTAGAGAAAAATGTATTTGTTTCTTTGTTTATTTATTTAGTAGAGGTTCTACAGGGTCTCACTACACAGATCGGACTTGTAGTGATCCTCCTATTTTCATCCTCCCAAGGGCTGAGATTACAGGCACATACCACCACATCCAGTCTCAATTGCCCACTCCAGGGGTGGAGCCAGCATGATAAACCTGGGACTAAACTTCAGGCTCTGAGGTGGCCTAAACTGGCATTTTACTCTGCTGAGCTATCTGGCTGGCCCTAGAAAGAATTTAATAATTTCCATTTTTTATTAAAAAATAAGCAAACAACTATGAGATGACAGTAGTTTATACTTGGATATTTATTTTAGCAAATGAATATCATTCATTTCTATATTCAAGAATATTACATAAATGGAATGACACAGTCTAACTAGAATTGGCTTTTTCTGTTTAACGCAATTCTCTATAGGTTCGTCTAAGTGGATATGTGTGTCAGTAGTTCATTCCTTTCTGGGGCTGAGTAACATTCAGGTAAACTGCTCTTTGATAAGGCAAGCTGTACTTTGCTTAAAACATGTGCTTATTGATAGAACCTGGCAAAAATCGTTGCAGCTTTTTACTGTACAAGTCAAGTTCCTATAAGAATCCATGTTGTAATGGGTTAACTGAATTTTGTGCTGTATGGAAAACTATTAGGTTCCCTTACACTTCTGGTTGTCTACTCTAAAGAATGTGTTCTCACCCTCTGTTTAAGTCTGTTTGGTAACAAGTAACTGAGTCACTGTCTCCTCCCCTCCCTAATCTAATTCAACAGTGAAAAATGTTCTAGAAAAAAAAAAAAAAGTCTTCTAGCACTGCAAAAAATTACTAAGGTCATAAGATTACCCCAACCTTGATTGCTTTCCGTAAATGATATACAAACATCCAAATTCTGCGGCCAATTCAAGTCCCATAAGGTTAAGTTCTTCCTCTCAGAATTTCACAGACCCCACCGCCAATCATTTTTGCAGACAGAATGTGGTTTTTCCCTTTAAAGCCCAGCCAAGCTTTGCTTCACTGCTGGTTAGCACCTCCCTGCGTGTGGTGAGGCTGATCCATCACCAGCCCAGCCAGTAAATGGCTCTCTAAATTTTAATCTGTTCTGCTCTTGGCCTCTTATTTAATTCAGATCCTGAACATTTGGGGACTTGCCTGGGATACCAAATCTACTGGGACGAGTAGAGGCTAGAGATTTCTGAATGCCTTCACCCTTTAGGGGACAAACTGGGAGATCTTCTTCAGCTCCAAGGGGATTCTGTTGCCTCAGGATTCCAAAATCCTGGACTATTCACAAAAGAGCCATAGGGATCCTTACTGGTGAGGGCATTCGGGATCCGTTTGGAGTGTCACTGTGGGAGTCTTTGGAGGAGTTGGCTGCAACTATTTTCCCTAAAGATTCCACTCCAGACCACAATGGTGACTGGTAGTCATTGTTTTTTTCTGGTTTTCTGGTATTTGTCAGTCTTGCATTTGTCTGTATTTTTGTCACTATGGATCAGTCTGCTTCTGTTTCTTTGTCACCTTTGCAATGTTTTCTAAATCATTTTCAGAATTTCAGACAACGAGTTTAAGGGTATAGGGACTATATGTCCCCCAAAGAATTCCACAACATGTGTTGGTAAATCTAAGTTGAAACATTAAAATGTTATAAGGCTATGATATTTCTTTAAAGGGGCATTTTATGACTGTTTTGTACTTGTATATGTTGCATTTGAACTAGTTGCTAAATGTACTGATATTTCTTGCTTGACTTTAGACAGTAGCACTAGAGAGAGTAATGTTAGTAAGCCTCCTAGTAAACTTTATATAAACTTCTGAAATGGGACTTTTAAGTCTAGCTCAAAGTTAAAAAAATATCCATGCTGGTTTATGAAACATGGGACTCCTTTTGCCAGTTGAATGACATCAGGTAGGCAACTGAGTGGGAAGACCAGTTTCACAAATCAGACTGGCTCTAAACTCCTTCTACGTAATAGAGGAAATGTCAGGCCTGTTCTGTTTCAGTTTCCTCTCTTTGACCTTACTCCTGATTTTCCCACCTCTTTGTACTTTCCTTTTTAGAGGCATGCAAAACTATTACAGCTGGATTCCTTTCTGGAAACTGGTCTCTGGTTGTGGACCAATAGAAACTGACATCACCTGAAGGGTCATGGCCAGGGCTACTCTCTGGCGATACCTAAAGGTGCTCAGTGTAACCTGGCTCTTGACCACTGAAAGATCTCCACTTACCTATTGTACTTTTTCTTTCTGTTAGTAAACTAGGAATTCTACCTGAGCTTTTCAGTAAATCAACTTAATGAGTCACTTCTTCAGAAATTAGGGTGAGTCATTTTATAATAGTTTATAGTGTACAGCAGGTGTCAGAAAAAGATTTACCTCTGTGCCTTACACATTAAGAGTAAAAAAGAGATTTTTGTTATCCTTAAAGTATTGTGTTTTTACCAATATATAAAATGTTATTGCTAGATGATAAATATAGGTTTTATCTGTGAACTCTAAATATTTAGTTTAGCCTAGTCCTGTTAAAATGGTTGCACTGATGACTAGATGGAAGAAAACAAGTGTCTTAGAGATTTCTTTGCCCTAGGGCCCAGGGCAAAGTTCCCCCATTCAACTGTCTCTTTTGGCTATTCCCAAAGGTGATCTGTTATAGCACAGGGAAAATGCTCTGCTTCCAACTCAACCTTGTTAAGCAATAGTTATGCTTCTTTCTGTGAGATATTCCTGCCACCAGACCAATTGTCTTATGTTCAGATTTTGTTTGCATTAAAAAAATGTTGCAGGCAGCTGAGTTAGATAAAAATATTACAGGCCGTCAGAGAGAGTTAGGCCCTCAAGGTGACAGCAGGGAATACAATATATGTTACAACTATGAAAGACAGATGCTCCCTGCTGGGGGCTAGACCTCAAGATAAAAGAAGAAACTCCCTGGACATTATTACAGCTTGAGAGGTAGCACAAAATCCAGTGGGCCCAGTGGAGATATTGCCCGTCCTCCCACCCAGAGTTCTACAAAAACGCACGTACTCAGATTCTGTTATTAACTAATGTTCTTTGCTCTTTGAGTAGCTTAACAGTGGTGATCCCCAGTGTTAAGCTACTCAAAAGGCAAGGAACATTAGATAATTTGATATTGCATCACCACAAAGGGCCACGACTGCATAAGACTCAAAAAAAGAAAAAAAAATTAAACATATGCTATGATATTTAAGATTGTTAAAAACCTCTTCTTTAACAAAACAACATATAAAACAATTGGGGTATAATGTAGCCAAAAAAAATTGGCTCT
Organism: Ctenomys sociabilis; assembly: GCA_004027165.1. Classification (NCBI taxonomy): domain Eukaryota; kingdom Metazoa; phylum Chordata; class Mammalia; order Rodentia; family Ctenomyidae; genus Ctenomys; species Ctenomys sociabilis. The sequence continues at coordinate 183,786 of PVKA01000270.1, read as the reverse complement.
AGAGATTCATCAAAAAACAACTGGGAACTATTCTCAATATCTCCTTGTATAAATGATCTGATATCTGCCTCAACTAGACCTTTTCTGTTTCTCTTGGCCCTGACTATTGCACCGTTTCATAAACTGCTTAGTTAAGTATGTTCAACAAAAAATTCAGGCCACCAAGTTAATGGTGCTTAGAGCTCAATACCAGCCCTGAAGAGTAACTAAAACAACAATGATTTGATTCCCAGATAAAACTAGTGGGGAATGTAATGAGTTAACTGAATTTTGTGCTATAAGTATGGAAAAATATTAGGTTCCCTTATGCTTCCTCTTATCTACTCTAAAGAATGTATTCTCACCCTCTGTTTAAGGCTGGTTAGTAATATGTAACTGACTCCCTCCCCTCTGTAATCTAATTCAACAGTTAAAACTGTTCTAGAACTGCAAAAAAATTTCTAAGGCCATAGGTTCCTGCAACATTGATTGCTTTCCATAAATGACATAGCAACATCCAAATTCCATGGCCAAGACTGTTTGTTCTAGCAAGTCCTGTAAGATTAAGTTCTCTCAGAATTTCACAGACCCACCTCCTCCAATGTGGTTTTCCACTTTAAAAGACCAGCCAAACCTTGCTTCACTTCTGGTTAGCTCCTCCCTTCATGGAATGGGGCTGATTAGTCACCAGCCCGGGTAGTAAATGGCTCTCTAAATTTCAATCTGTTCAGTTCTAGACCTCTTATTTAATTCAAACTCAGTACAGTGTAAAGGTATTCCAGTGAAAAAAATTACAGAAGTCGTTGATAGATTATGATGGCACAGTTAAGACAAGAACGGGAGAAAAATGAATATGGCTATAGATGGGCACCTTAAGTGATCCTGTGATAGTGGATTTTCCTGCACACTGACTGCCTAGGTGTCAATATTCTGATTGTTGTATTATACTAGTGTTACTACTGTTACTAATGGGGGTGATATGTAAGAGGTACACAGGGTCTCTGTGCCAATTCTTAGAAATATTCCCTGCATTCTCAGTATAAAAAGACAAATTACTCTCTTCCCTCCAAAGACACTGTACAATTTAGATAAATACTTTGTTCTACAATGTATAATAAATAAAATTTTATAAATTAGAATGGTAGAAATGAAATTCAAACACTGTTAAATACATGTAATTTTAGAAAAAACTGATAGATTTTTAGTGTTTATTTGTCTTAAGTACATATGCCAGTGAATAATGATTCCATTTCCATGGAGGCTTGGCACATATGCACACACATAACAAATCTCAGTTCTTTATTCATCCCCTGACCATCCCTGCCCTCCATCTCTTAATTACCTTACACATCTTGGGAGACAAAAGCTCTCTCACTATGTCCTATTATCTATATTCTATTATCTATATTTAGAGATTCTCAGATTTGTGTGATGTATGCCACTTAACATTATGGTCTCAGATGCTTTCATTTGTCTACAAAGAACTCACATTATGGTAAAGCAATGCATTATTGGGTATAAACCAGAATGTTCTTGATTCATTTTCTGTTGATGGACATACAGGCCCCTTTCAAGATTTGGCTGTTATGAATTGTGCTGCTATAAACATGGGTATGCATGGGCCACTGTTATATAATGTATTTTACTCTTAAAAGAAGTTACCTAGAATGGGAATAACTGGATCAAATGGAATTTCTAGTTTTACTTTATGGAAGATTCATTCACTATGCACATTTTCGTACTAATTGCAGTGACAATTCTTAACCAACTCAATTCAAGGCAACTATTAAGAAAACCATTTTACATTGACAATTAGAGAGAAACAAAAATATACATTTACTCTATTAGAGAAATTATTTTAGACCTCTGAACTCTAGATATTTTTAGAGCCTTTTTTTAAGGCAGAGTCATATTAACAAATGTATATAAAGCTGTGAAAGTGTAACTGAGGTCAGCGAGCACTCTGGACGTAGAGAACTTCTGCAGTGATATCGTGTAACTCAGTGGTGTCCCAAATTTTCTGATCAAGAAGATTATCAGGCCACACAGGAAAGTGACTGACAATGTAGAGTGTGCCTAAGCAGGGTCACCTCTAGAGAAAACATTCTCTCAGGCTTTCACAGAGAGCAAACTGTCAAGCAATAACCGTGATTCATCTAGATGGCTGACAAAAAAGATCCACAAGGTGCTGCACATGATTCCCGGGTAAACCTTGCAGGGATTTGATTGACCTTGTTAGACACAAGAGTTACATTTTTAGTTATACATGTCTTGTTCTAACTTTGTCTTTATCATCCAGCAGAAAAGGTATAACCAGGAGGTTCAAAAGTAGAGCTATATTAATACACTGAGCTGTAAAAGGCTCAAGCCAACAGCTTCTGACAATTGCCAGTTGTACTAATAACTCACTACTTTTATGGACTATTGGACTATGTTGAGTTGTTTTGCTGAACTGAAGTATGTACAATCTTTGCACTGGCTTCAAATATGAAAAGTCCTTTAAAGACTTCCAATTCCAGCTTCTCTAACTGGAATTGAACGGCCATCTCTGAAAAAAAAAGTGGGGATATGTTGGAAGCCACGAAGCTAGAAAGTAGATCAAATGTGTGTGGGCAAGACTAGATCTCAGTGCCTACAGCAAACAAGCTACCTCACTCCTGAGGTAAACATCTTGTTTGTTTAAGGTCAGCTATTAGTCACTAGGCAGCCTAGTGTCGTGTATTACTAACTTTGCAAAGGTATAAATAAAGGACCATTATATTGTAAAAAACAAACAAAAGTATATATATATGAGAACTAATTACTTTCTCTTAGTTCATTGAGAAGAAAAGATGGTACTAAAACTTTTAGACAAGCTATCATGTCTGCATCTTATCCTCTAAATAACTCCTATAAAGACAATAATATTCAATGTATTAATTATTGTAACCACCCAACTAACCTGTTTTGAAATTATTTCATTGTTATTTTATCTTTTTTCTCATTAAAATAAATAAAAAATAAAATTAAAAATATATAGCCATGTGTTGAATATATACAGAGAATTCTTTAGGCAGATATCATTACTTGCATCATGTGGATAACGCGATTTTCATTTCATTTGATGTAGAAACCTTTGACCATTGCAATTCTCTATTGTTTTTAAAAATAACAGACATGATCCACAGTTCACCTTCTATTATTAAATTTATCAATCAATGTGGTATATTAGTAGGAAAAGCAAAGACCATTACAGCACCATCATGCCAAACATTATCTTTTCCATCTAGGAGAAAAAACAGTAAACTACGCAGAGAGGCACTACTTCAAATTTTTATTGTAATTAGCCTAAAAAGAGACCATATAGGGATTTGGTCCTGATAAAGCATGTAGAGAAACAAAAAGATATTTTATTTTATTTTGTTTTTAATGCATTTAGTAGAGGGTCTCACTATACACATCCGACTGGTAGTGATCCTCCAGTTTTCAGTCTCCCGAGTGCTGGGATTACAGGGCTTGCCCCCATGCCAAGTCTTAATCGCCTTCTCAGCACACCGCGGGGACAGAGCTGGCAGGGCACACCGGAGATCAAACCTAGGTGCCTGCATTTGCCTAAGCAAGTGCTTTATTCTGCTGAGCTATTCGGCTGGACCTAAAAAGGTATTTTGATTATGTGAAAAAATATATAAAAGGGTCATCATAGATAGAAATTGTCCAAAAAATACAAGGAATATATAAGCGATATAGATATAAAGCAAATAGGTAAATGCTCTGGTGCCAAGATCAGAAAAGTTCACAAAAAACACACAATAAATTCACTCCTATTGTCCCATTAACTTTTCATTGGAAGAAAGGTTTTTATAAGAAAGTCTTTAGGAAACTTACCTTTCACAACCTCTGAAAACTAGAAGGGACATTAGATTTAAAAGAGCAAAAAGTGGTTAAAAAAAAAAAACTATATATGTAAATGAAATATTTTGAAATTTATTTATTTTTATTTTATTTATTTATTTTTTTGTCTTTTTGAGACAGGGTCTCACTATGCAGTTCAGGCTGGCCTTAAGCTCACTTTGTAGCTCAGGCTGGTCTCAAACTCACAACAATCCTTCTGCCTCAGCCTCCTGAGTGCTGGGATTATAGGCATGCACCACCATGCCCAGCAATATTTTGAAATTTAATGAAGTAAAAATTTATAAACAGTAATATTCACTAGCTGCATGAATTTCTATTAATAATATATGCATTATTTCATGCAATTATTTCTACTGAAAGTGTCTTCTTCTAAGAACACAAGGCGAATTGTATCATGTGTTCACAAAGAATCCTAATGGATTCATTGACAAAATGTTGTCCCAAACAAGGCATTGACTATTTCTACCTAAATTAAACACATGGTTTCAGTGGAAATTAAGTATATGTCTAAATGTACTTTCAAAATTGTGTGTCACAAACATGTATCTAATCTAGTTCCCTTGCAGATTCCTTCTTTAAACTTTTCTTCCGTCTCTAATGAGGATTTGAAAAAAGCAACTCATCCAATTCATATAACATTCCCTTCTTCTATGTTGTGTTAATTTTCCCTCCTGAATACAAACATGTATAGCTCTTCTTTTTAAATTGTGCATTTCATTTATTATATTACTATTCTGTTCTTTGGTAGAAACCTGCAAATAAAAGGCAATGATGGTATTTATGGGCAGTCAGGTTAGATTAAAATGAAACCAAGCATAAAGTGATTCTGCTCAATTTCCCATTAAATATGAATAAAGACATCAAAATATACATATATAAACAAAATAACCGGGAGTACCTCAGATACTCAATATAAAAGGGCATATTAAAAATAAATAAATTTTAAAAAGGACATATTAAAAAGTCAAATTAACATGAATTTACCAACACAATTCTATATTTTGACCACCATATGCTCTACTCCTGTATCAAAGCAGAGCAGTTCTCTTTGAAGGAATTAGAAGATAACTGTTTTAAAACGCCTCCACATTCTTCAAGATACAATAAACTCTGTTTGACAATCCAGACAGATTAGAAAATCCTATACTCAACTGAATGACACGATCTCAGATTTTTTTTGTTTTGTTTTGTTTTTGTCTTTGAGACAAGGTCTCACTATGCAGTTCAGGCTGGCCTTAAGCTCACTTTGTAGCTCAGGCTGGTCTCAAACTCACAACAATCCTTCTGCCTCAGCCTCCAGAGCCGATCTCAGATTTGCATTAGAATATTACCAGAAAACCAATTGAAGTCCCACCGATTTATAACTTTAACATTATGTGTGAGAGGGAAAATATTCTAGCACAATCAATAAAGGACTTTAGATTATTCTATCTCATCTATTGGAAACTCTAGAAGTGAGCTCTACCATTTCCATATGAATGACAAACAACTTCTTGCTTTCCAGCAGCTGTGCTTGTAGTGGGTGAATTTCCAGCTCCAGCATTCCACAATGACATTCCTATGACACAGGTTCCCAAAGAGAGGACACATGGATGAGGAACAGAGGGTGACCATCCAGGATTATAGGACTGTGCTATACCTCTTAGTTCTGTAAAGATACAACAGTATAAGTTTTCCAGCAACTACAGAGAGAGAAAGTACATTATTTTACTTATTATGTCTGAGAGATAATTGTACTATTGATAACTGCTGAAAAGGTAAAGTTACCTGACTTGTGGTATTTTGCTAATTTTGTACAGGATGACTTAGCTCCAAGTGCAACAGACAGGAAAGAAGGAATGCATATTTTCATCGACAATGGAAATCATAATCTTCAGAAAGGTACTTGTAGATTTGAAAACAGCAGGTATCACTAGAAATGGGTGACATAGTTCATAGTTCATTATGGTGGGAAAGCAATAATTTTCATCTATCAAAATCTGGAAAACTTGTAGGTCATCCCACTGAAAATGGCTGATCATACCACTGAGGAATATTCAATGATTGGTGTTTAGTGCCAGACTGAAAGAAAATACAAACTATGTATGCATAAAGTTATAGTACGATATGTGTTCATAGTTTTGAATTTGTATTTTTATTAAATTACCTTTGAAATCCTTCTGTACTGAAAAGCATACAAATTTCATATCTTAGTGATAATTATCCTATTGCGATCCAGAGCTACATTCCAGAAAGATTCCTTTTTATATCTTAAAAATCATATATCCTCAAAATATAATACAAAAGAGTGTAGAATATTTTATTCTCCTACTGCTGTGGCCTCTAGTTTATTATTAACCTGAGCATTGTACCTATGGAGTTTTTGTTTCTTAGGAGTATCTTGAAGTACTCAGCACCCTGAAATACAGTATTACCTTAACCAGAATGTTACCTTTAAAGAAGTAAGTTAGAATGAAATCAACAAGGTTAAAGATAATCCAATCTGACTTTTTTTTAATAAAAAAGAACATTTGAATAGACACAGGATTGGCATGGTTCATGCATAAGCCAAGGAAAACTGAAAATAAATGTAAAGCCTCCAGAAGCTTAGAAGGAGAACAAAAGAATTCCTGCTTTCCAGAACTGTCACAAAATGAATTACCTGACCTGCTGACACCTTGATTTCAAACTTACAACTCATAGCACAGTGAAACAATATATTCCATAGTTTAAGTCATATGAGCACATACACACAAACACAGAAAATAAACAGAAAAAGAAAGATGACCTATTTTGTGGAGATGCTGTAAAAGCCAAAGGAATCATTTGCTCTGATGAGTAACAGGTTATAGGTCTAACTGATTTTCTTGTAGAAGGATAAACCGATAGGCTTGCACAGATCTGTAATTGTAGTTATTGCTCTGACTAAAGCAGGCATAGCTAGTGGCACCAACAGCAACTTTGGCTTTTCCCACATACTGTACCTACTCTTTTCTAGGAAAACAATACAAATAAAAGTTAGGAGTAGCCAAATAACAGAGTTAGGATGCATATCTGTAGAACCCAAATGTAACTTTACCCATTTCTGGCTCAAGTAATCTTCATCAGGCACTAACATTGAGGCAAGTAGCTGAGAGCAGTACAGACTCAACTCCTGCAATACAGCTTCTTCCCTCAGTTCTCCGTGGTGTGGGCACATACCGCCATCAAGACTTAGTGTGAGCACACCGGAAGTGGTGATACTGTTTTACCACCACCTCTTTCCCATTCAGCATTTGTGCCTGCACTACTAAATGCTTAGAGGACAAGGACATTAAGCTTCTCACTAATGTTGGTCCTACCACTATTATGGGACCTTCTATAGTAACAGCTAATGTCAACAGTGCCTGAAGCAACCCACATCATCCAATGAAAACTGCCATTCCCTTGAGGGAGTGGCCACAGGATGAGCTGATTGATATCTGTTGCTATATGAACCACACTGGGCTGAACTACTAGAATGTCTACTTTTATACAACTCACAACGACAGGGTTATATATGACTCCAACGCAGTAACTGTTGTCATTTACATTAGTCAGATAAACAAAGCCAAGATTTCATAACAAACTGCATATACATCTTCAGAAGACCTAAGACACATTTTCAGGAGATAGTTACTTACTATGCAAGTCAATTATAAAAACAGTTAAGAGAATCAAGGAAACAGATGCAATTTTCTAATATAGGAGCACAAAAAGAAAAAAAAGAGAAGTAATATAATGTTTGTAAAAGAAGATAAGAAACTTGCTAGCTACAAAGCCCAAAGGAATCAAAAGGTTTTAAAGTTTAAATGCCATGCTTCTCGGATTCATTCATAAGTTTAATATAATTTTGGGGTGCTTCTCTTTTACTAAAATTTGACAAAATACAACTAAATGTTGGTCAAATGGCAAAGCTGACAAAGTATTTCCAGAGAAGTTTGATTTGTTTAAGGTACCTTACACAGGTACACTAAAAAAAAAAAAAAGCATAGAACTTATGAAATAATTGTTAATGAGAATGTTAAACATAGATTTAAGGAGTTGATAAATATTTTTCAGAAGTCCACACAATATCTGAAATAAAAAGCCAATGCTAAATTTATTGCCTTAAAGAAAGCATGTGTAGCCGGGCATAGTGGCGCATGCCTGTAATCCCAGCACTCGGGAGGCTGAGGCAGGAGGATTGTTGTGAGTTCGAGACCAGCCTGAGCTACAAAGTGAGCTCAAGGCCAGCCTGAACTGCACAATGAGACTCTGTCTCAAAAAAAAAAAAAAAAAAAGCATGTGTGAAAAAAAAGTAGAGCCAGGGAGATAGCTCAGTAGAATAAGCACTTACCTAGCACAGGGTCCTGAGTTTAATCCTCAGTACCACAAAAAAAAAGAAGAAAGAAAGAAAGAAAGAGAGAGAGAGAGAGAGAGAGAGAGAGAGAGAGAGAGAGAAGGAGGGAGGGAGGGAGAGAGGGAGGGAGAGAAAGAAAGAAGAAAGAAAGAAAGAAAAAAAATTGTCGGTAAAGTACAGATTGTGATTAGAGAAAAAAGCTGATCTTACACAGAGTTTTAAGAAAGAAGAGCTTCAGAGAATGGTGGACTTCTGGAAGCCAGAAGCATCATCAGCTGAAAGCTCAGGCCAGAGCTTTGTTGGCTTACATGTGAATGTGTTTCTCTTAGGAGAATTCTCCCTTGACCTGTTAGCTTTCAGAATCAAGGTGCTGACTATTGTCCTGGAACACTGCTAGGAGCTTTACATTTTGTAAGTCAATCTTTGAACTTCCAGGGCCAAAAAACAATGGAGATGGCTATGGTTCACTTTCTCCCTTGAAATGCCCCTGTGGATTGGGACACAGGCAAGGGTGTCTCCATTAGTGTTGATAACTTAAATAGCTTTAAAATTGATTTTAGTCAGACCTGCATGTACAAATACCATATTAACTCCTAAACATGAGAATCTGAAAGAGAAAATAAAATCAGAAGGATATACTATATTCTAGGAAAAGGGAATGAACTTATTCAAAAGGAAAGAGTCACTGAGTTGAAAAGGACAGGAGAGGGTGTGAGGAAAGAGATTTGTCTATGTATGCAAGCAGTATGGTTTGGACAACTGTATTGTACATTTCTGCTGGTGTATGAAAAGGAGAAATGGATGCTTAATTTGTATTGTCTCCTTTTTTTTTAACTGTTTATACTTCTTAATTTTTATAAATTTCTTTCTTCCAATTTTGCATGCATATATCTGGTAATATGAACAGTTAATTTGAAGATAACATTATGCATTATAACAAATGCTGTGAAATTCATATTATTTTGTTAAGTGAAATTCTGTATCACTTATAATTTTCCTATTTTAATACTATTGTACTCACTTTAAAAGTAAGTAAAATAAAATGAATTTGACTTTAGCAAATAATTATTGACAAAGTCACAGAAAAAGTATTTTTCATATTTTATTTTATTTCTCTTTCAGCCAAAGTTAAAAGAAAATTACCAGAAAGCGCTCAGATGTCCACTACAGCTGTCAATTGCCCTTCAGACAAGGCTCTGTTTGTGGTTATCTAACTTTTATAATCAGAGTTGATTTACATGTCTTTATCCTGCTATTTTTTTTAAATTTTAAATTTATGTATTTGGTATAGGGTCTCATTATGCAGCTTGGACTCTTAGTAATCCTGTTTTCAGACTTCCAACTGCTGGAATTACAGGTATGCACCACCACCCCTGAACTCTATGGAAGACTCAATGCACTCAGGGTCAGGGCTAGTGTGTACCTGGAATCAAACCCCGTTCTCTGTGCTTTCCCAAGCAGGTACTTAGTCTGCTGAGCTATCTCACTGTTCCAAACCTGATTTTGTATTCTAGAAGTTCATCAGTTAGAAGAATAACTATCACAAAGCAGTGAAGATTAGGAGCCACAGATATTGAACAACAGCGAAGCAAATAAGAAAATTTTTATATTTTAAGAAGAGAGAAGATAAGGCCCAACAATTTACTGTATCTACATAAAATAGTCAGGGTATCTTTGCTTCGGCCCAGATTCCAATAGCAATAAGGTTCCCTACATGTAGCCGCATTAGATGTATTGGCCCAGTAAAATTTCTGAAGATAGCTGCACTAATTTAGATGATGCCAGTAAATGCTCTTAGACATGAAAGGAGAGCATTGGCTGCTCTCCTGAGAGGGGGACTTTCTTAGGCAAGGTCTCTTCAATGCACACCATGTTACTGCATGAATTTCCCTGCTCCATGGCTTTTCTTTTTCATGTTTGTACAATAAAAATCATATAGTTAGGAAATATTAACTTGGATTCTCACGAATTCTAATTCAATTCTTTTTCCTTTAGCTATAGTCTAATTTGCTCATGTGAAGTCTGATAGCATAACTATAACTTCTAGAAATATATATAGTGGAAACATGTTAATGTGCATATTCTGTATATATGAAACCTTAAAACATTTTTGCTTTTAAATAGATTCTATTAAATCTGTAGTGTATACCACAAAGAGCATAAATTCTTTCTATGATCATTTCAAAGATCTTCGATAAGGTGATAGAAGTTTTAAAGATATTTTAAAGATATTTACTACTTTGCAGGATCCTACAAACAAAGTAACCTACACTAAAATATATTACCTTAAACATTCTGAAATTTACTCTATTTTCTAAAATTTTCCTTTACTTATTTTCAGTAGTTTATGTAATGAATTATTTTCATGTTAAGTCAAAATTTCTCTTAAAAATTTCATTATAGTATATAAATCAATTTGATTTTTTCCAAACAACTTTTAATGTTTTGTTTGGAAGGTGCTAATGCAAAGATCATACATGGTAGATACTCTTAAAGTAGAAAGCTGCATTATTCCATAAATAAATACAAATTCTTTATGTGTTTAAAGGAAGACAAGTTAAAATTTTGCACTATGTATCAGCACTACATGAATGGATGTGTTCTACATCTTTGTGCTGTTTACTTGTGAACCAGTAAACATCAGTTTCTTGAAAACCATTCTTTTTTTTTATTGAATTACAAATGTCAATCAGACAGTTTCAAGACACATTAACAAGACAGATTCGATAAATTAATACATTGCAAACTGTTTTCATAATGTTTTGGTATTGTACAAGGTGCATACATGATATTATATTTACAGATATTATTTTAGCAGATATCTCTTATCAGTGAATTAAGAGTGTAGCTGCTTACTTATCTTATTTTTTATACCTGAATTATATCAAAAATTCAATAATTATTTTCC
>PVKA01000270.1:0-172569 GCA_004027165.1 Ctenomys sociabilis | reverse complement strand
TTATCTATCCCAAATGTACTGTCTATACACGAAAACCATTCTTATAGAGTTCCAAAAGAACCATTAACTGAATGAATTTATAACTTGGTTATTTTGAAAATTATTTAGAAATGCCCGTGTCCTTGGATGTTTTCTAAGTTGCCAAATCATGTTCATATTTATTTCTTAAATCTCCTAACTCATTTGAGATCATTTGCAAAAACATGCAACATGATTCCTCTTATTTTAGCATTTAGCTTATCCCAGATGTCTTCTTTAAGGCTACATTTCCTTTTTATTTAATTTAAAATTATAAATCATAACTCAAGCTGATATTAAAATACACACTTAGGGAAATACCCCAGTTTCTATTTGCATTTTGAAGTTTTGCACAACTGTGTTCTTCAATCTTTTGTATTATGTTTAATTAATTTTTACTTTCTGAGAGGGGAGAAATTGATAATTTAATATACATTTTTTATGTGGCTGGTTCAGCCTACCCTAGGGGCATGCACGGCATGTGGTGACAGGGATCGAACCTTGGTCCCTTCACTTGCCTAAGCTTACCTAAGTAGGTGCTTTAGTCAGTTGAACTATCTCATGGGTCCTGTAGTATATATCTTTAGGTCAGGATAATTATTATTTAGTTAATGGAATCCTGAATTTCATGGCAAATTTTTCCATGAGCATTTGAAGCTTAGAGAAACTAACCATAGCCTTAACTTGTCTCTAGAGGATTTCAACTTCCATAAGCCTGAATTCTAGTTAAGCTAGCTCACAGTGTATTTTTTCACATTTTCCAGCATATTTTCTGTATTTTTCCTTAGTACATTCTGCAAAAAGGTAGCACAGAAAGTTATATAAAGCACATGAAAAAAATGCAAACAGGATAAATTTCAGAAAGTTTCAGTCTTTGTAAGGGCTACTTTGAAGTAAAAATTTTAAAGTACTCAATCTATTTACTCATAATTATTTAAGCTATTGATTTAAAGTTGAGAGCTCCTCTACATATAATAACCTGCTGTTTTTAACATTTCAAGTGTCAAATTTTAAGACAGCTGAAGTCAATTTCTTTTTTATTTTTTTTTTCCTTTTCTACTTATCAAGGAAAATACAATAGATATAATACAACTTTATATACTAAGAATTTTTTCCAGGGAAAGTTGAATCTTATATATATATAATACTCCATGACAAATTACCCAGAAAATCTATTATAGTCAGTATATGTGCTTATGAATATCCCTGTCCAACCAGAGGTGAGGACAGGGATATATGATCCATCGAAAGGAAGTGACCCTCTTCCATCAACACAAGGAAAGGAAAGCACACACATTTTGTGGGGAATTTAAGAATACCCATTATGAAATTCTTGTTAGTTTAAGGGGTCTTGACCTCTAGGACCACCCTCATATATAGAGTCATTGAAAATGAAAGACAACTGATGTCAAAACACAAAGCACATATGTATGAAAGATGATTTTGTACATGTAGACAAAAGCAAAGTAACATGGTAAACCTTGTTAACCAAAGATCTATTATCTTATACAGAGGGTTGTAGCAGCCTAATTCCCTTGTCCATCTGTGAAGTGCCTATGCAAACAGAAGATCTTAACTCTCTGAGGAGCTCTGGCTGCCCTTGTCATTCATCTGGGAGCGATTTGCCAACCCAGACTCACTTCCTAGTGTTCCCTGAGTGCTGGCTTTTTCCAGCCCACTGTCAAGGCAGAGGAAGTGAGCAATCAAGCCACCTTTGGAAAATCCCCCCAGGCCTTAACCATAGTCACAAGACAGCCACCACCCACTCAAGTCCAAGAGAGGTGGGAACCTGTTAGTACTTTATAAGTCATAATCCAGCCAAGGAAGCCTCTGGCGGCAGGGAAGTACCACTCAGAACAGGTATAGAAGGTTTGCGCTTTGGAGTATTTGCTCCCTTTGTGGCCTTAAATGTCTTGGAAAGGGCTACAAAATAATATTTAAACATAAAAATAATCAGACTCATGAAATGAAATAAAATAAAATAAATATAAATCATTTCATATCTACTAGGTGTCTATGTAATATCTAAGAATAAAAGATTTCAAAAACTGCAAGCTATAAAAAACAATTTTACACATAAGAAAAAGTACACAAATAGAAATTTTAAATGAAAATGCTGAAATTAAATCACTGATAGTATATCAAGTACAACTAAAGGTATAAGGAACTGAATAAATTATTGAGAATAAAATTAAGATAAAAGGGTGAAATCAAACATCAAGTACACAGTGGACCAACACTCCATAATAGTAGTGGGTTATCTGTAGGACTGGTAATGTCAGAAGTTGTTGACTTGAGCCTTTTACAACTCAGCATATTAATATGGCTTTACTTTTTATACCTTGTTTCTATACCTATATTATATATATATATATATATATATATATATATATATATATATATATATATATATATATACACAAAATAGCTAGGATAGCTATACTGCTTTCTCTTAGTTCAATTAGAAGAAAGGTATGTACTAATTGTATTTAGACAAGATATATCTGCATCTTAAGCAATGAATAATTACTACAAAGACAACAGCATGAAATGTATTAATTATTGTAACTGTCCTACTAACCTGTTTTGAAACTGTCTCAATGCTATTTCTTTCTTAATAAAATCAATATAAAAAATACACAGAGGAGAGGATGACATCAATATGACTAGCATTCCTGAATGACAGAAACTGCCACAAAATAAAGTCTGAAGAGCTAGGAACTAAGAATTTCCCCAAGTTAAGGAGTCTCTCAATTCAGATTTAAAGGTCCCATCAAGAGGTTTGATCCCCAGCATGCCATACTGGTCCCACTTCCAGGGTGTGCTGAGATGGCAACTGAGATTGGGCATGGTGGCGCATACCTGTAATCCCAGCTTTTTGCAAGGCTGAACATAGAAGAATTCCTACAAGTCCAATCTATGTGGTGTGACCCTGTAAACTGTGTAGCCTCTTACTAAAATACAAAAAACAAAGTAAATCCCATCAAATATTAAGCTATATAAGAAAACACAAAAAGGAAACCACAGTATACTTGGACACATTAGACCCTAATTAAAATCATGGGAAGCATATGACATGTACATGAAACCATATATACATGCCACCTATTACTGATACAAACATTCAAAATGCTCTAAATTCTGAAACTTCTTGAGGATTAACATGATGTCATAAGTGCAATATTCTGTGCCTGACTTCACAGTGTAGTCAACAAGCAGATACTCTAGAAGTATTGCATAAAATTACCTTCAGGATAAATGTACAGGAAGAAAATTGTTTGTATGTTTAAACTTGGATCAAAACCCAAAACACTGCTGGTCCCAAGCATTTCAGGTAAAGGATATATATTACGTGGTAGATTGATGTCACATACACGCAGAAAGAAATGAAAACAGTCAACCATATCCAACATTACCTGGAATATAATAATGAGAATTCCTATGGCTGAAGAAAAATGGTTGGTGTAACTACACTGATGAAAAACTTGAAACTACCAAGTTAAGGACACATCTATTCACTGATGAGGTGGTAGTTTCATTCTTTAAAGAGAAAAGTTCTTGGATTAATTATGTCACGTAAGCTGACATAAGCAACAGTAAAACAATGATTCCAATCAGGCACTTCCCTGAGCCAGAACATATACTGAGAATGCCAACCAAACTTGTGATCTGGTAGTATTTATAGAAAAATCACGAGAAGCATATGTGATGTACATGAAGCCATGAGGAAAAAAAAAAAAAGAACAAACAAGTGGTAAAGTTTAGTCAATCACCCAATCAACTGGGTGCAGCCTAACTAGTTAATTGATTAGAGGGCCTCTTGCGGACAACTAAAGTTTATTTCTGCAACTGAACTCAATACTGGTTTGGTCTTTTGGACCTTGTGTGGTTGTCCAGTCCAACTCCATGGCCTCCCACAAAATATAACGTACCCTAGTTTCATAACCATGCAAAATGTCCAAATGTGCATACATTCAGAGACATGTACATTACAAAGATAGATGTGCAACAGCACTATTTATAATATCCACAAATTGGAAGGGAGGAAAGAGCCCAACATGCATAATACAATGTGCATATAAATTCACTGTTAAAGAATATGTTAAAGAGAAAGAGCATAAAGTAATTATATGAAGCACCATGGATATTTCTAAAAGCTGAAAGAGTAGAAGAAATGAATAAAAAAATAACACAAAATAATATAAACATAGCATTCCGTTTATATTAATTTCAAAGTGATGCAAGCCAAGCCATTCTATTCCACTTGGAAGGAGCACAAAGACATTCAAAATATTTTTAAAGGTAAAGTGTTTATAATAAAATTTAGAAAAGTGAGTATATTTTTGAAAGAAATGGTCTTGAATGCTAATGAAAGAGGAATGCTCTAAAAAATTAAGCATCCTTAAAAAGAAATATAGCTGTTATATTCATGTTCTCAAAAATATTCAACCTGAGAACACCCTCAGGACATGGATGAGAATATTCATAAGATGACTTAGGTTAGACAAGAAATACAGCTATACATTCAATGAATGTGTGAGAATGAAACATAATTTATATCTGTAGTTTAAAGAAAAATTAGAGAAATTGTTCAGTTTTGAATATTGACATTACCATAGATTTTACTTTTCTGTACTTGTTGTTTATGAAATGGCAATTTCTATTCTATATTTCTCCATTTTTTAATCTATAACATATTATTGACAGATAAAAGCAATATATTTCATTTTACCATCTATATCACAAATAGATGAAAACAGTTAATAATCATTCAAGTCTATATACAAAACAAACCACTAAAAATTTTGGCAATGTAGTACCAAGGTCAATACTTTTAATTTCATTTAAAATTTTAAATTCCTAAAATCTTTTTTGGATCATATATCCTTAGTATATACCCCTGTACATAGTAACTTATGTATTTATTAGTTAGACTATACACTTCTTTGAATATTTACAGATTTTCCTGTGTTGATACTATCTCATTTCAGTAAGACAATGAATTGTCATTTATTGTAAATATGACTTTGTTATTTAAATAGAAAAATTCATAATTTGTTTCAGATGTATTATTGATGCAACATGTAAAGCAAATGGAAGCAAGTGATCTCTATTTGGCCCAGGGAAGGAGAAAGAATTTTGTTAAGTGTACTACTTATACCAAGTTCATGAAATGAGTCCTAGAAGTTTTGTACTTAGAATAGAATTTCTGATTTGTAAAAATAGATTTTATCAAAAAGTTGAAAGAAATATTTAAAATTAAAATTCCAACCTTTTAGTGTATACCTGAGTGGAACATAATTGCAAATTAAATAAATAAACAAATCCAATTTGGCAGTGAAAATATGTGGATAACCTTTTGTGTGTACCAGGTTAGCCATTTCTCAGCATGAAATACAATCCATTTAATATAATGAATCATTTTATATCAAAATTACAGACACATCAAAATAATATAATGTGCTCCAAACTCATAAATCAAAACAAGTATATTTAACATATCATATTAAGTAAAATTAATGACAAGCATGTCCCTAATCATGATCCTAAAATATTTTGCTGGCCAAAAATTGCTGCATAGAAAAAGTGTAAAGGAAAAAATAAAGTATGTGACTAAGAAAGAAGGAAAAATAAATGTATTTTACCTTTCCCTACTTTCTATTTTTTCTTCCCTTGAGTTATAAGATTCAACTGTGTCATAGTAAGAAAGAAAAGGCAAATCATTCTTCTTGTTTTTAAGTAACGTGGGATAATTATTTTATAATTGCCAAATTGACACTGTTGAACCTTCAAAATAGTTTTATCTTCTGTCATGATATCCGATCTAACATTGCTTATAATCAAGGAATTCACTTTGCAGCAAAAAGAGTGGAGCCAACATCTTGTGCTTGCAGAATTCACTGATCTTATGTGTTCCCATCACTCATAGGCAGATAGCTTAAAAAAATATGTGAAATGACCTTGTGAGCAATCAGGTACACTGTCATGTAGGCTGAAATGTCATGCAGGGCTAGGAGGCTGTATGCATCTAAATCACTATTCAATGTATAATACTACATTTTTATATCATATGCTTAGGGTTCATGGATCTTAGCAGCAAAGAATGGAAATACTAGAATAGTTGCTACAACTCTTAATCTCTTACCAGCAGAATTTTTATTTCCTGTCACCACTATTTCAGATTCTGGTTGTCAGATGTCTTAAAGAAAGAATTCTTGCAACAGAAGACAATGAGGCTAATAAACTGAAAACTTAGATTGCAGTCTGGTCACTCTGGATTCCTCATATCTTTCAGTGAACAAACAAAAAATGAGATGTGATTGTACAAGTTGGGGTCAGTAGACCTGAAGAAATTGGATGGCCACCATACAGTGGAAATAAAGAAAAGTAAGTCTAGAACATAGAAATCCCCTAGAGGGCATGTCTTAGAACTATAATACCTTGTCACTAAATTTTATGGAAAAGTACAGAACCCAATTCAGAAAACAAGTTTAAAAAAAAAAATCTAGAATTTTCAAAAATGGAGGTAAAGAGCCATAACCAGCTGAGGCAGTTGTTAAAATTTAAAACAGGTAGCAAAAAGAAGTGCTAGTTATAAAAATATTATAAGTGCAAAATCAGGAACTATAATAGTCATATTTCTTCCTTAGTTTGTTATGAATATATCTGTAAATATATGGACCAGAAGTCTCTCTTGTCATCTATCATAAGACTCATTTAACTTTACATGACAGCTTTTAAGTTACAGTATGTCTAACAACAATGGTGAACATCACTCAGTACTTCACAACCTCTGAGTAAAATGTTAGTGGAATTTTGTTTGTGCATAAAATTATATTATATTAGGCAGACATGTGACTTTGATGTGATGGAGAGAAGATATGATTGTAGACTAGGTTTGATTTGAAGAGATGTGCCTGGCTACCAAGTTGAAAAGGAATGAAATGATTTAAATGTCAGTCTCACAAGGCTGCATCCCCAAATATTCAAACACTAATTGATTGTTGTGAGGATGTTTTATAAGTGTAATTAATGCCCTTTTCAGTTGACTCTCAGAAGAGAAAGTAACCTAGAAAATTCAGGTGGCCTGATTAAAACTCTTGAAAATTTTGAAAAGTATACTCAGGCTTCCCTAAAGGGGAAAAAAAAGAAATTCTACTTATAACAATAGCTACAGCCTATGAATAAGAGTTTAAGCCTACCATTCTTGAACAATTTCATGCCCCACAGATTTTTAGGCTTGCCTACCAGAGCCCATAATTATATAACCTAGTTCCCCACAATAAATCTCTTCCTGTGCATTTCCTGCATATCCATTTCTCTGATGCAGTCATGTTCTTTTCATTAATAGGGCAGTAAGTGTAGGATCCAGAGTATCTTAAAAGGACATCAAAACTACTTTCTATATATAGTTTTATTCTGTATTTACATAAAATAGTTCAACAAAAATTACTTTGTTTATCTATGTCACCAACAAGTGCAGTTCTTGGTGTCTTTTTCACTTTTTTTCATGGCTAGGATAAAGTACTTGATAACCATAAGTTAAAAGAAAAAAAGTTAATTTGGGTTCACAGTTTATAGAGTTTATAGCAGTTTCAGTCTGGGTCAGCTGGCTCCCAGTCAATGTTGCATAACATAGGCCTGGCAAGTAGGAAATAGTGAGGAACCCTTCTTCTTCCCCTTTCTATCCCATCTAGGTTATAAACATACTGGTTGGTGCTACCCACACACAGAATCCATCATCCCCGACAAGAACTGTGCTAAACCCATCCATGGAATGATCTAGAGTCCTGTACCCATGGTCCAGCATCACACACGTGTGCTCCAGTAACCTCCCAAAAGTCCTACCTAGCAGTGGGTGAGGTCTTGGGAGACATCTAGATAGAAACCATATTCCTCAGTGAATTAAAAAGTAATTAATAAATGTTTACTGAAAAAAATTAGAGAGATTAATAAATGATGATTACAGGTGCATAGATTTATATGCAGTATATTATGGAGAAAATTGTTATAAACCACATATTATAAATTTCAAACAAGTGAACAGATGCTAGTATTGAATTACAATTTCACTATTTCTTCCAATATAACACTGGGAAGAACTGTAATGAAGTGATTTGAGAAATACGATGGGATACTCCTTGATAAACATCTCTTTGAAAGAAAGAATACACTCGGGTTTTTTTGTTATTGCACAGCTTCTTCCTGACTTTTTCACGGGATCAGGAAGGCTATGAGAAAAGTTGATCTAGCCATTGTCTCTGAAGTACGTCATTGATTTAAACAAGTAAAAGGAATTGTTTCAAGAACCTGCTGCTAAAACTAGTCCAGCAATCAGGCAACACAATTGGGTAGAAGGTGTGTAATGTGAAATTTTTTTTTTGTCTTTTTGAGACAGGGTCTCACTGTGCAGTTCAGGCTGGCCTTAAGCTCACTTTGTAGCTCAGGTTGGTCTCGAACTCACAACAATCCTCCTGCCTCAGCCTCCTGAGTGCTGGGATTACAGGCATGCACCACCATGCGCGGCGCGTGAAATTTTTTTTAACAAGGAGAATAAACTAAGAAAAAAAAATGAGAAGAGAAAATAAGGGAAAAAAAATTGCTTTTGACTTCTATAGTTAGGACATACTGATGACATCAATAAATGTTTATCTAATATAACAAAAAGAAAATACATAGGAAAACAGAAATCAAAGAAAACTAAATTCCAGCAACTACTTTTTCAGGAAAAATATTATCATTAGAGTATCTTTAATAATATAATCAAGGGCTGGCCAAATAACTCAGTTGATTAAAAAGTACCTACCTAGGCAGACACAATAGCAGGTTCGATCCCTGGTGTGCCACGCTGGCCCCACCCAGGGCTCACTGAGATGGCAATTGAGACTGGGCATGGTAGCACATGTCTGTAATCCATGTGCTAGATTACAGGAAGATCATGATGAGTCCGATCTATGTAGTGAGACCCTGTAGACCCTGTCCTAAAATACAATATATATATTCTATAGTCAAAAAGGAAATATACTAGTGCAGTACCATTAGGAAAGGTACTGCAATACAGGGCAGAAGTTACAAAATTCCATCATCTTAAGAAATGAACTTGAGCTCTCGACCCAGCCCAGGCCCTGTGTGTGTGGGGGAGAGCTACCACTCTTCCACCCACTGGACCTCTCCAGATCCAGACCAGGCCCGACATGTGTGTGGGAGAGCTTCTGCTCCACCAATCATTGGAACACTCAAGACCCAGTTTAGGCCAGGCATAAACACCTGGTGTGAAACTCTGCAGCTGAAGTCCCTGCAGAGAAACTATGAGTCACAACCACTCAGCTAATCAGGAGCAGAATACCTTGCCAGAGGGGCACAGTACATTCACTTCTTCCTGCTGCAGCAGAAAGAAGCTGAGCACAACATCCACACCCAAGCCAAGCACACCAGGATGAATTCAAACCTCATAGATCTGCACCCGGTAAACTGAGGCACTTTGCTAGACCCAGATGTATAGGAGTATCCTTCATCTTTTTCTCCTGACTGAGAGAGGGAAGAAAAGGTATCTGGGATGAACTAGCCTGATTCACCTGGTAGACACCAGGTACATCAAGATGAGGTGATCAGACAAAACTTAGGGGAACTAACTTAATATACAGATTCTCCATTTAATATTTACTTAGCTATACAGACATATTGCTTGTTCTTACTGTATAAAATACAAACTCATTAGTTACAAATGATTGTCAACTGCTAAATATCAGTTGATATTGTTCCTTATTAGTGTAGCTCTGTAAATGCAAATGAATAATTGCCTTAACCATATAATCTCTCTTAGGTAAGAATTTCAGTAGGCGGTAAGGTAATAACTGTACCAAAGCACTACACCGAGACAGTGCTATACAAAACGACAGAGAGAGGAGCAAAATGAACTCTTGGGCCCCAAGCCCACCCAAAATAGTACAGGAGACACTAGCACACAAGAAATTTGGAATTTCTGAAATGTCTAAATTAATAGAGTCTAATGTATAAAAAACTGCAGGAAGATGTAAAGAAAATCAGATGAGAAAAAACCTCTGAAATAAGATATCTCTAATTTGAATTAACTTCTGAGCTACACAATCAACTGCAGAAGCATATAGAGGAAATCAGATCAGAAATAATATTTGAAAGAAAGTATAACTACAATGAAAGAATAACTGCTTATACAGAAGACATTGACAAAAATTTAGAAGAGTACAGAAAAATGGTGGAAGCCTTGAATAAGCAATACAAGAAAGAAATAGATCCTAAGAAGCAGACTCAAGGAAATATAGAGGAACTTAAAATCTAAATAACAAGCTTGCAAAATTATTTGAATGAAAGTGAAGATGGAGTTCAGATCTTGAAGACACTGCAGCAGCTAGTGAAAAGGTAAAAAACGATCTCTTAAAAACAACTGGGATGCAAAAAAAATAATACATCATCTGCAAGATGATGCAGAAATGAGCCATATAAGACTAATAGGCATCAATGGACAGGAGGCAGTCAATACAAATGATATAAAAGAATGTGGGCAGAAGTAAGAGAAGAAAATTTCCCAAATATATTGAAACAAACTGACACTCAGGTAACCAAGGCATAGAGAACATCAAAGAACATCAACCCCATTAAAAACACATCAAGACATACTAGTCAAGATCCCAGAAATCCAGCACAAGAAAAACATACTAAAAGCCTCTGGAGAAAAGAAATACCACATTTAAAGGAAAACCCATCAGAATAATGGCTGACTTCTCTTCACAAACCATGAAGGCAAGGCGAGCATGGAACAAAGTTCTTCAAGTCCTCTACAAAAACAAATTCCATCCCAGACTACTATAGCCTGAAAAACTCTCTTTCAAGTTTGATGGAGAAGTGAAAAACTTTCACTTCTAATCCTAATACTATTCAAACTCTTCAACGGAAAGTAAGCAATCCTCCAAAAAACAGAACAACTAAGTAATTTCATGATGATAGCCAACTCTACACAGACTATTAAAAGATGTTCTAGAGAGGGACCAAAATGATCATAACTCTGTGAATGAGAACAGAAACAAACAAGTAAATAGGGCAAACAATTAAACACAAGAAAAAAGGGTAAACACAGTAGGTAAATGACATATCATGCATAAGGTAATACATCTGAATTATAACCATGAATGTAAATGGACTCCATGCACAAATTAAAAGAAATAGTCTGGCACAGTAGACTAGGAAGCAAAATCCAACAATATGCTATATACAGGAAACACATTTAACTCATAAAGAAATTCATAGCCTGAAAGTCAAAGGTTGTAAAACAATACTACATACCCAGTACCTCAGAAAAAGCAGGTGTAGCAATCCCTTTTGCAAACATTCTCAATTTCAAACCAAGTTTGATCAAATGAAATGAAGAGGGCCACTATATACTGGTTAAGGGAAACATCCAAGAAAAAGTGGATGGGACGTATTGCACAAGGGACATATTCTAACATAGACCACATACTAGTCCATAGGTCATGCTTAAGTGTATATAAGAAAACAGAAATTATCCCATGCATTTTATCTGAACACAGTGCAATGAAAATGGAAACAAATGACAAAGGAAACCAGAAAGCCCCACGAATACATGGAAATTGGGTCACAGTGAAATCAAACAAGAAATTAAACAATATCTACACTTCAATGAAACTTCAAGCACAACTTATTCAAATTTATGTGATACAATGAAAGCAGTTCTCAGAGGTAAATTTATAGTTGTGAACTCACACATTAGGAAAACAGAATGCAAGCAAATAAATGTCCTAATGCTGCCCCTCAAACACCTAGAAAAGGAAGAGCAAACCAAACCCAAAGGACAAAGCTGAGAAGAAATCATAAAGAATAGAGCAGAAATTAATTCAGTTGAAATGAATCAATGATCAAAAAGCTGTTTCTTTCAAAGATTAAATAAAATGGATAAGCCCCTAACTAACCTCACCAAAAAGAAGAAAGAAAAAACTCAAATACAAGCAATAAGGAATAAAAAGGGTGTAATTACCACCGACCTAGTGGAAATGCTACTTTGAAAATCTTTAAGCTCACAGAACAGAAGACACAAAAGAGATGGACAGATTCCTAGAAAAGCACAAATTACAAAAACTGAAAAAAATAGACATAAAAACTCTCAATAACCAAATAAAAATAAATGAATTATGACATGTAATAAATAAAAAAACCTAATGAGAAAGAAAAGCCCGTGTCCTAATGGATTCACAGAAGAATTCTACAAGAAATTTACAGAACATATAATCCTAATACTATTCAAACCCTTCAACGGAAAGTAAGCAATCCTCCAAAAATCATTCATGGAGGCATGTGTCATACTCATACCAAAATCGGGGAAGACTACAACTAAAAAAAGGGAAAAGCCATTGTCCCTCATGAACATAGATGCAAAAATCCTCAATAAAATCTAAGCAATAGAATAAAGCAAATTATCAAGAAGACTTTATAACATGACCATGTAGGATTTGTCCCAGGGATGCAAGGATGTTTCACTATATGGAAATCCATACATATAATAAACTATATAAATAAAGCTTAATCCAAAACCACACGATCATCTCAATCCATGCAGAAAAGGCTTTTGATAAAGTTCAAAGCTCATATATGTACAGAGTCCTACAGAAAACTAACTCAGTCTGATTAAAGCCATCGATGACAACTCAATGGCTAGTATAATTCTAAATGAGGAAAAAGTAAAATCTTTTACTCTCAGATCTGCTAAAAGACAAGGATTCCTCTATCACCTCTCCTATTGAATACAGTTCTGGAATCATTAGCTAGACCCAATACACAAGACAGAGAAAGAATAAAAATAGGTAAAAAAAAAAAAAAAAAGAAATTAAAATACAGTTATTTGCAGATGACATGATACTTTACCTGGAAGATCCAAAACAGTGCACCAAGGAGCTACTACAATTTATACACAAATTCAGTAGCATAGCAGGATACAAAGTCTATACTCAAAAGTCAATAACATTGCTCTATACAGATAAGAGGTACACTGAAAAACAAATTAGAGAAAAAAATCCTGTTGCAATTGCACTGGAGAAAATGAAACACTTTGTAATAAATCTAAGTGAAGAAGTCAAAGATCTATTAAATGAAAATTACAGTACTCTGAAAAAAGAGATCATAGAGGATTTCAAAAAGAATGAAAGATAATCCCTGCTTCTGGTTAAGAAGAAAGAACATTATGAAGATGGTCATGCTCCCAAAATTGTTATACAGATTTAATTGAATCCCTATCAAATGACCATCAACATATCACCCAGAACTGGAGAAAACATTCTTAAAAATTATTTGGAACCAGAAAAGACCTAGGACAGCAAAGGCAATCCTGGGCAACACAGATAAGGCAGGAGGGATTACAATTCCTGACTTGAAATTATACTACAAAGCTACAGTGATAAAATCAGCACAGTACTGGCAACAAAATAGGCCTGAGGATCAGTGGAATAGATTAGAAGATGCAGAAACATCTATGAAGTCACTTGGCCACCTGACATTTGACAAAGGGGCCAAACACACCTACTGGAAGAAGGATAGCCTCTTTAACAAATGCTGCTGGAAAAACTGGCTCTCTACATGATGAAAACTAAAACTTGACCAAGTTCTGTCACCATGCACTAAGCTAAAGTCTAAATGGATTAAAGAACTAAACATTAAAATAGAATCACTCAATCTTCTTGAAGAGAAAGTAGGAGGAACTCTTAAAGACATAAGGGTAAGCAAATAGTTCATGAACAGCATTCAACAGGCACAGGTAATACTTGAAAGAAATAACAACTGGGACCTTCTCTTTTTGAGGAGTTTTTGCATGTCAAAAGAAATTACCAACAAAGTGAAAAGACAATCCACAAATTGGGAAAAATTCTTAGGGAATAAGAACTCAGACAAAGGTCTGCTCTCTAGAATTTATAAAGTGCTAAAAATCATTAGAATCCCAAAATCGAAAGCAATCCAGAAATGAGCATCTGAGATGAAAACACACTTCTGAGATGATGAAATTAAAGAAGCAAATGAATAGAAGAAAAAATACTCCACATCACTAGCCATCCATGAAATGCAAATTATAACAACACTAAGATACCATCTCATCCCAGAGACAAAGGATATCATAAGCAAATCAACTAACAATAAATGTTGGAGAGGCTGTGGGGGAAAAGGAACCCTACGCTATTGCTAGAGGGAATGTAGACTGATGCAACCGTTATGGAAAATAGTATGGAGGTTCCTTAAGAAAATAAGATTGGGAATCCCATTCAAGCCAGCTATCCCCCTACTGGATATTTTTGCAGAGCAACTGAAAACATCACACCATAGCAATATATGTGTACCTATGTTTATGGCAGCACAATGTGTGACAGCCAAATCCTGGAAACAAAAAAGATGCCTATCATCTGAGGAATGGATGAAAAAGATGTGGTAATAAGGATGCAAAAAAAAAAATAATAATAATTCATAACCTGCAAGATGATGCAAGGATGAACAATGTGAGATTAATTGGTATCAATGATAATGAAAGAGTCAATAAAAATGACATAAAAAGAATTTGGGGAGAAGTAAACACAGAAAACTTTCCAAATATGAAGAAATAATTCAACATTCAGGTAACTGAAGCATATGCAACAACAAATAACTTCAACCCAAGTAAAACCACATTCAGACATATAATAGTCAAGATCCTAGAAATCCAACATGAAATGAATATACTGAAAGCTGTGAGAGAGAAGAAGCAGATCACATTCAAAGGAAAACCCATCAGAATTACAGCGGGCTTCTCTACACAAACCATGAAGGCAAGGAGAGCATGGAGGAGAGTTCTTCAAGTCTTATACAAAAACAAATTCCAGACTAGACTATTATACCCTGCAAAAATCTCTTTCAAGTTTGATGGAGAAGTGAAATACTTCAACGACAAAGAACAACTAAAGAATTTCATGATGACAAAGCCATCCTTACACAGGCTGCTGAAAGATGTTCTAGAGAGAGACCACAATGACCAAAACTCCATGAATGAGAAAGGAAGAAACCCACTAAACAACACAGACAATTAAACACAGGTTACAAAGGAGTAAACAACACCAGGTAAATATGATGACAAACATAAGTCAACACATTTCAATTATAACCATCAATGTAAACAGACTCAGTTCACCAATTAAGAGAAATAAACTGGCACAGTGGATTAGGAAACAAAATCCAACAATATGCTGCATACAAGAAACACACTTAACTCAAAAGGACATTCATAGGCTCAAAGTCAAAGGATGGAAAACAATACTACATGTCTCAGCAACCTCAGAAAAACGCATGAGTAGCAATTCTGTGCTCAGACAATCTCAACTTCAAACCGAGAATGATCAAACGACACAAAAAAGGCCACTATATATTGGTCAGGGGAAAAATTCAAGAGCAAGAGGTAACACGCATAAATATCTATGCACCAAACACAGGAGCACCCAACTATGTAAGACAGATCTTAAGAGACATGAAAAACTTAATGTCTAAGAACACAATCTTAACAGGAGATCTTAACACACCCTTATCTCAAAAGGATAGATCAACCAGACAAAAAATTAGCAAGGAAGTAGCAAAACTGGACCAGAGCTAGGAACAAATGGACCTGGTGAACATATACAGAGTGTTCCACCCAACCAGAGTGGAGTACACATTCTCTTCAGCTGCACACGAGTCATTTTCCAAAATAGACCACATATTAGTCCAGAGGTCATGCATAAGTATATGTGAGAAAACAGAAATTACACCATGCATATTATCTGACCACAGTGCAATGAAACTAGAACTAAATGACAAAAGAAATCAGAAAAACCCCCTAAATTCATGGAAATTAATCAACACCCTTCTCAGCAATCAATGGTCACAGAAGAAATTAAACAAGAAATTCAAAAATGTCTACAATTCAATGAAAAATCAAGCACATTACCAGATTTATGGGATGCGATGAAAGCCATTTTTAGAGGGAAAATCATCGCTATGAACTCACACATGAGGAAAACAGAACAGGAAAAAATAAACATTCTAATGTTGTACCTCCGACATCTAAAAAAAGAAGAGCAAATGAAACGCACAGTGCAAAGATGGGAAGAAATCATAAAGATTAGAGCAGAAATTAATTCAATTGAGATGAAAACAACTCAAAGAATCCACAAATCAAAAAGTTAGTTCTTTGAAAGACTAAATAAAGTTGATAAGCCTCTAGCCAACCTCATCAAAAAAAGAAAGAAAAAATTCAAATACATGCATTAAGGGATGAAAAGGGTGAAATCACCATAGACCTAGCAGAAATTCCAAAGATTATTAATAGTTACTTCGAGAATCTTTACGCTTACAGAATAGAAGACACAGAAGAAATGGACAGATTCCTCGAAAGGTACAAATTACCAAAGTGAACCAGGAAGTTATAACAACTCTCGATAGCCAATAACAGCCAACGAAATATAAAACGTAATAAAAATCCTACCGACAAAGAAAAGTGCAGGCATTGATGGATTCACAGCTGAGTTATATAAGAAATTTATAGAAGATGTAATCTTGCACTCCTCAAACTCTTCAATGAAATTTAAAAGTAAGCAGGCCTCCCAAAATTATTTCTGGAGACAAGTATTATACTGATTCCAAAACCAGGGAAAGACACAACCAAAAAGCAGAACTACAAGGCAATCTCCCTCATGAACACAAATGCAAAAATGCTCAATAAAATCCTAGCAAATGGAATACAGCAAATCATCAAGAAGATCATATACCATGACCAGGTAGGATTCATTCCAGGGATGCCAGGATGGTTCAATATTTGAAAATGATAAATGTAATACACTATATTAACAGACTGAAGTCTAAAAACCACATGATTGTTCAACTGATGCAGAGAAAGCTTTTGACAAAGTCCAACACTTATTCATGTTCAAAGTCTTAGAGAAAATTGGAATAGATGGACTTTGCCTTAACTTGATAAAAGCCATCTATGACAACCCAAAAGCCAATATAATCCTAAATGGAGACAAACTGAAATCTTTTACGCTTAAATCAGGTGCAAGACAAGGATGTCCTCTATCACCTCTCCTATTCAATATAGTTTTGGAAGCAGTAGCAACAGCCATTAGAAAAGAGGGAGAAATAAAAGGAATAAGAATAAAGAAAAAGTTAAATTATCACTATTTGCAGATAACATGATACTTCACTTGGAAGACCCCAAAAATTCCACCAAGAAACCACTAGAACTGATAGGGAAATTCAGAAGCATAGCAGGATACAAAGTCAATACTCAAAAGTCAATAGCATTCCTCTACACAGACAACAAACATACTGAAAAGGAAACTATAGAAACAATACCTTTTACAATAGCACCACAGAAAGTAAAAAACCTTGGGATTCACTTAACCAAGAAGTCATAGCTCTTTTCACAGAAAATTACAACACCCTAAGAAAAAACATTATAGAGGATTTCAGAAAATGAAAAGATATTCCATGCTCCAGGATATGAAGAACCAACATCTTGAAGATGGCCATACTCCTAAAATTTCTGTACAGATTTAATGCAATCCCTATCAAACTGCCACCAACATACCTCCCAGACCTAGAGAAATAGTTCCTAAAATTTATTTGGAACTACAAATGACCTAGAATAGCAAAGGCAATCTTGGCCAATAAAGACAAGGCAGGAGGCATCACAATTCCTGACTTAAAATTATACTCCAAACCCACTGTGATAAAATCAACATGGTATTGGCAACGAAATAGACCTGAGTTTCAATGGAATACAATAGAAGACGCAGAGGCATCTAAGATCACATTCAGCCATCTGATCTTCAACAAAGGGGCCAAACAAGCTTACTGGAAGAAAGATAGCCTCTTTGACAAATGGTGCTGGAAAACCTGGTTTTCTACGTGCCAAAAACTAAAACTTGACCCAGATCTATCACCATGCACTAAGCTAAAGTCATAATGGGTTAAAGATCTAAACATTAAAGCAGAAACACTAAATCACCTGGAAAAGAAAGTAAGAGGAACTCTTGAGGACATAGGAGTAGGTAAATAGTTCTTGAACAAACATATATTTGCATGGGAAACACTTGAAAGAATCAACAATGGGGATCGACTCTTCTTGAGGAGTTTCTGCACATCAAAAGAAATTGTCAACAAAGTGAAAAGACAACCCACAAATTTTGAAAAAATTCTAACGAATGAGCACTCAGACAAAGGTCTGCTGTCTAGAATAAAGAACTAAGATATAACAGAGCCTCAAATTGAAAGACCCAATTCAGAAATGGGCATCTGAGATGAATACACACTTCTCAGCGGACGAAACTAAAGAAGTGAATAAAATATGAAAAAATTCTCCACAACACTAGCCATCCATGAAATGCAAATAAAAACAACACTGACATATAATCTCACTCCAGAAAGAACGGCTATCATAAGGAAATCAACCAACAACAAATGTTGGAGAGGTTGTGGGGAAAAGGAACACTTCTCCCCTACTTGTGGGCATGTAGACTGGTACAACCATTGTGGAGATCAGTGTGAAGACTCCTCAAAAGAGTAGGACAGGAAATGCCGTTCAAGCCAGTTATCCCCATACGGGGTATTTTCCTAAAGGAACTGAAAACATTATATCATAGTGATATATGTGTACCTATGTTTAGAGCAGCACAATTTGTGATAGCAAAATCTTGGAAACAACCAAGATGTCTGTCACATGAGGAATGGTTGAAAAAGATGTGGTATTTCTGTGTAATGGAGTATTACTCAGCTATAAAGAATGGTAAATTGGAAGCATTTATATTGAAGTGGATGCCACTTGAACATATACTTATAAGTGGAATAACCAGACACACATGTGCAAGTATTGTATAGTCTCCCTAGTATAAGAAGTCAAAACAAGAAGTACAAATAGAAATGTACAACAACAACTAAAGAGAATTGAGTCAGATAGGGCAAACTAAGCAGCATATGCTGCAGGGTATTAATCAGCTTTTCTTCTGGATGGTAAACAATCTAAATTCACAGATCAAAATTGGAGAAATAGAAGAGCCACAAGGCCAATCAACATTTTGGCCCTAGCCTTTCAAGGTCAGTGAAGACTCAGGGCATAGGAGAACCTGTACTGTAACAGCATGAAATTCAGTTGTGCCCCAAATTTTCTGATCAAGGAGATTATGGAGCCACAGAGGAAACAGATGGAAGTTCTATACTGTGCCTGGGGAGAGTCACATGGAAAGAGAACTTTCTCTCAGGCTCTCATAGAGAGCAAACTTGTCAAGCATTGGCCATAACTCGTTAGCATGGATGACACAGACAAAGGATTTACAGAGCAGTATACAGGATTACAAGATAAACCTTGAGGGGACTTCACTGACCTCATCAGAAACAAAAGCTACATATTTTGGTACATATGTCTTGCTCTATCTCGGTCTTAACCATCCAGCAGAAAAGTATAAAAATGAGGTATGTAATGTGGGGCCATAATAATAAGTTGAGCTATAAATGGCTACAGTCAACAATTTCTTCAGATAACTCACTGTTACTGTGAAATGCTGGACTGTGTTGGATTGTGTAGAGGAGTTCAGGCACCTAAATTGGTTTAATGACAGTGGAGTGCTCATCTTTGACAAGTCTAGACCAAAAAAAGGGGTATACAATGGAAAAATCATGATGTGTGTGTCTAAACAGTACAGTTAGGATAATTATGCTATGGTTCTGCATAATTCTATGAGAAGCAAGATTTCCACTAATAGTGGTTGGATAAGATATTAAGTTGGCTTCTAGTACTATCAACAAACACTAGGGAAATAGAAAAGTAGAAAGTATTAATTATGGAATCTGTGATATAATTGAGCTATAAAAAATAAGAATATAGCTACACTCTCTGCATTCACTGATTAGAGACATCTGCTATAATAATGCCTGTAAGTATAATAATATCATTTGTGCACCTTGTATGACACCAAAACATTTTGCAATGTATTAATTTATTGAATCTGTCTTGTTAATTTGTTTTGAAATTGTCTCATTGCTATCTGTTCTTCAATAAAAATAATAATAAAAAAGAATGATAAACTTGAGGCATTTATATTTAAGTGGCTGCTACTTGAAAATATACTCATAAGTGAAATAAACCAGACACATACATGTAAATATCATATAGTCTCCATAGTATAAACACTGAAAAGAAGAAATAAAAATAGAAAGGTATAACACAATTAAAAGGAAAATGAGAACTTGAGGATTGTAACACGAAGAGAAGGCAAGGAGAAAAGCTAGGAAACATGACAGGGGTGAAGCCATTACATTTAAACATACAAGATGGATAAGGCAATGATCCTGAGAAACATCAGCAGGTTTTTGAAACCAGCTGTTAATTGGTAGGATTCTCACCTCAAATAAGTATATATGCTGATTCCTATGAACTGAGCAACAGCACTGAAAATAATAATGTGTAATAGTAGGAATGCTTGGAATGCCTGTTGTCCTGGTCTTCTAAATAAATACTGCTTGTCTTGACATACAAATTATTGCCATGCTGTCTCTCAAATAAATGTGTGTTTTTTTAAAAAAGGGGGTAATAAATGAAAAAAAGTGACAAGAAAAAATTTCACAGGATTATCCTGGTATAATGCTTTGTATGGTTAGATTTCTAAATCTCTGTGTAAAAACTATGTAATTATTTATTCATATTTTTTTAATATTTTTAATTCTTTTTCCATATTCTGTAGAGACTTAAATTTTAACATATCAATACTTGATGGAAAATACATGTTGAATCTTATGCCTAAGATGTGTGATATTCAGACAGATAGTGAGGTTAAACAGAACTGTATATGTTGTAGGGAAATAATAAGTTTCTTTTCTGAAGGATTGGCAACCTAAGTTTCCAGATCAAAATTACAGAAAAAGAAGGGCTGCAAAGACAGCTAACATTTTGGCCCTAGCCTTTCAAGGTCAGTGAGTACTCAGGACTTAGGAGAACCTGCAGTGTTATATCATGTAACTCAGTTGTGTACCAAAGTTTCTGATCAAGGAGATTTTAGGGCCACAGAGGAATGTGATCAATGATGTAGAATGTGCCTAATGAGAGTTTCATTGAGAAAAAATGTTCTCTCATACTTTCACAGAAAGAAAATTGGTCAACCAATGGCCATGACTCATGTACATGGCTGACACTGACAAAAGATCTATAAAGTGTGGTACAGGATTTTGGTATAAGTCCTTAGAGGACTTGACTGAGATTGTCAGATACATTTAAAGTTACATTTCTTGTTATATAGGTCTTGGTTTATCATGGTGTTAATCATCCAGCAGAAAAGTGTAGAGTCAAGGTATGAAAAGTGCACCCATGTTAATATGCTGAGCTATGGAATTCTCAAGTCAACAGCTTTGGACATTGCCAGTCCTGAGGATCACTCACTACTATTGTGTACTACTGGACTATATTGGAAAATTTTGCTGAATTCATGCACCTACAACATTTGTATGGCAATGGAATATTCATCTCTGGCAAAACTAAACAAAAAAGAAGATATAAATAAAGGACCATTTTGTATCTCTATATACAAAATAGGTAAGATAGATATATAGCTGCTTTCTCTTAATTCAATGAGAAGAAATATTTGTACTAATAGTTTTTGGACAGGATATCATATTTGTACTTTGTACTATGAATGACTGCTACATAGACAACAATAGGCAATATTTTAATTGTTGTAACTCTCCTACCAACCTATTTTGAAACTGTCTCATTGCAATTTTTTCACAATAAAATTAATAAAAAATCAAAACTAAAAAAGAAACTGTCCTCTTAATCAGTTTTGAAACTGTCTCGTTGCTATTTGTTTCTCAATAAAATTAATTTAAAAAAATTAAAAATATCAAAATACTCTTAAAAAAGAGATTGTAGATTATTTCAGGAAATGAAAAGGTATTTCCTGCTCCTAGATAGGAAGACCCAGCATTGTAAAGATGGCCATATGCCCAAAATAGTTAACCAGATTTAATGCAATCCCTATCAAAATTTCACTAACTGACCTCACAGATGTAGAGAAATCATTCCTGAAATTTTTTTTGGGATCAGAAATTATCTAGAATATCAAAAACAATCCTTGGCAACAAAGACAAGGCAGGAGGTATTACAATTTCTGACTCAAAATTATACTAAAAAGCTATTGTGATAAAATCAGCATGCTATTGGCAAAAACATGGATCTGAGTATCAGTGTAACAGATTAGAAGATGCAGAAGCAGCTACAAACACCCTCAGCCACCCAATCTTCGACAAAGGGTCTAAACATACTTAATGGAAGAAAGACAGCCTCTTTAACAAATGGTGCTGGAAAAACTGGCTCTCTACATGTAGAAAACTAATACTTGACCCAGATCTATCACCATGCACTAGACTAAATTCAAAATGGATTATGGATCCAAATACTGTAACAGAAGCACTAAATCTCCTGAAAGAGAAGGTAGAAGGAACTCTTGAATACATATGATTGGGCAAAGAGTTCGTGAATAAACATCAAATCACATGAGTAAAGCTTGAAAGAATTAACAACTTGATCTGCTCTAATTGAGATGTTTTTGCATGTCAAAAAAGTTACCAACAGAGTGAAAAGACAATCCAAAAATTGGGGGACAATCCTAACTAATAAGTACTCAGACAAAGGTCTTCTCTCTAGAACTTATTAGGAACTAAAAAACATTATGGCCCCAAAATTTAAATACTCAGTCTAGAAATGCGCATCTAAGATGAACACACACTTCTCAGAGGAAGAAATTCTAGAAACTAATAAATACATGTAAGAATGTTTCACATCACTTGCATCTGTAGGAACTAAAAAACATTATGGCCCCAAAATTTAAATACTCAGTCTAGAAATGCGCATCTAAGATGAACACACACTTCTCAGAGGAAGAAATTCTAGAAACTAATAAATACATGTAAGAATGTTTCACATCACTTGCATCTGTGAAATGCAAATTAAAACAACACTGAGATACCATCTCACCCCAGAAGAATGACTATCACAAAGAAATCAACAAACAACAAACGTTGAAGAGGCTGTGGGGGAAAAGCAACCCTTCTCCACTGCTGGTGGGAATGTAGACTGGTGCAACCATCA
Organism: Ctenomys sociabilis; assembly: GCA_004027165.1. Taxonomy (NCBI): domain Eukaryota; kingdom Metazoa; phylum Chordata; class Mammalia; order Rodentia; family Ctenomyidae; genus Ctenomys; species Ctenomys sociabilis. Next base: position 149,381 of record PVKA01000270.1, on the reverse strand, counting down.
TGGAAATCAGTATGGGGACTCCTTAAAAATATTAAGACTGGAAATCCCATTCAAACCAGCTACCCCACTACTGGGAATTTTCCCAGAGGAACTGGAAATGTCATATCATAGTGATATATGTGTTTGTAGCAACACAATTTGTTTTTTTGTGTGTGTTTGTTTGTTTTGTTTTGTTTTGTTTTTTAGCAGCACAATTTGTGATAGCCAAATCTTGGAAACAGCCAAGACGCTGAGGAATGGATGAAAAAGATGTGGTATTTTTATATAATTGAGTATTACTCAGAGAGATAGCTCAGTAAAATAAGTGCTTGCCTATCAACCACAAGGTCCTGAGTTCAATCCCTGGTTCCACCAAAAAAATAAATAAATAAATAAAAGAATGATAAACTTGAAGCATTTATATTTAAGTGGATGGCACATGAACATATACTCATAAGTGAAACAAATCAGACTCACATGTGTAAATATCACATAGTCTTCCTAGTGTAAGAACTCATAAGAAGAAATAAAAATAGAAAGATGTAAAATTAAAAGGAAAGTGAGCACTTAAGGATTAAACAGCAAAGAAAAGGCAAGGAGAAAAGCTAGGAAATATGACAGGGTCAAAGTCACAGATTTATATGCACAAAATGTTAAGGCATTGATCCTGAGAATCTCCATGAGGCTTTGAAACTAGCTGTTGATTGGTAGAATTCTCACCCTGACTAACTATATATCCTGGTACTTGTGAATTAAGCAACTGCACTGAAGATAGCAATGTGTAATACTAAGGCCATGCTTGGAATTCCTGTCATGCTGGTCTTGTAAAAGCATACTGCTTTTAATGTCGCATCGATTGGTGCTATATAGTCTCTCAAGTAAATGTTTGTTTAAAAAAAGAAAAAAGTAAAAAATGAAAACAAGAAACAAGAAAAAAAATGTCATAAGACTATCTTGCTTAGAAATCTTGGTTAGATTTCTAAATTTCTGTGTAAAAATTTGTAATTGCTTATTTCTATTTTTTCACTTTTTTATTTTTCATTTTCCACATTCTGTATGGATTTAAAATTTAGCATATCAATGTTTGATGGAAAATACCTCCTCAATGTTATGTCTAAGGTACTTGATATTCTGACAGAAACTGATGTTAATAGCCTATGTTTTAAGGTAATAATATCATTAAACGTCTCTTCTGAAGGGTTAACAACTTTTTGCAGACCCAAAAAATTAGACAATTGCTGTTTTTGGGACGGAATTGAGAGGGCTTTTTTTTGTTGTTGCTGTTTGTTTGTTTGTTTTTGGCAGAACCAGGGATTGAACTTGGGCCCCTGCACTTTTCAGGGAAGCAGTTATTCCACTGAGCCATCTCCCTTGCCCCAGAAAATTAGAGATAAAGAAGGGCAACAAGATGACCAACATTTTTTCCCTAGTGCTTCAAGTTCAGTGAGGACTCAGGATATAAGAGAACCTGTAGTATAACATTCTGTCCCAAGTATTTTATTATTATTATTATTATTTATTATTATTATTATTATTATTGGTGGAAACAGGGATTGAACTGAGGCTCTTGCACTTGCCAGGGAAGTGCTTATTCTGGTGAGCCATCTCAGCAGCACCTCTTGTCCCAAGTATTCTGATCAAAGAGATTATGGGGCCACAGAGGAAAGTGATTGACAATGTAGTGCGTGCTTAAGGAGAGTCACCTAGAGAGAAAACATTCTCTCAGGCTTCCACACAGAGCAAATTGCTCTTGCAATGGCTATGATTCATCCACATGGTTAACACTGACAAAAGATCTACAAACTGCTATACCAGGTTTCATGGTAAATCCTGAGGGACTGAGGATTTATTTATATATTGTAATATATAAAAGTTACATTTCTTGTTATATAGGTCTTGCTTTATATTGGTCTGAGCCATCCAGCAGAAAAGTATAAAAATGAAGTATAAAATGTGAAGCCATATTAATTGCTAACTTGTAAAAGTCTCAGGTTAACAACTTCTGACATTGTCAGTCATGTGAATAACCCACTACTGTTATGGACTACTGGACTATATTGGATTACTTTGCTGAATTCATGCACCTACAATATATGAATGGCAGTGGAATACCCATCTCAGACAAAAATGATCAAAAAATGGGGAGATAAATGAAGGACCATTTTGTGTATAAATATTAGCATAGATGTTCAATTACTTTCTCTTAGTTAAATGAGGAAAAACGTTTGAACCTGTAGTGTTTAGACAAGATATCATGTCCATATCTTGCATTATGAAAAACTACTACAAAGACAAATATATGCAATGTATTAGTTATTGTAACTGTCCTACTAACCTGTTTTGAAACTGTCTCACTGCTACTTGTTTCTCAATATAATTAATATTAAAAAAGAAATGCACTTGGACTTATAGTGCTATGAAATCTCTCTCTAAAGTTTGTAGACTTGGAAGCTCTTAATTTTAGAGCAAGTATAAAATATTTCTATTGAGGTAGGAGAACAGTAGTTCTGCATATGGACAAAGCAAAGTCTCATATTTTTATTGAAAGGCTGTCATGGAACATGGAAGGTTGTTGAATGGATTGCAAATCCTTTCATAGTACCCTCATCAAAAGGGGGATCAGCCTCTCTTTTCTGTGAAACTGTGCAGAGTTGTGACAGCTTTGAGAAAAATATCACCACATGATGCTGGAAGATAGGCTGTATGAGACCGTGAAGCTCCCACCTGTTTTCTTGGGAACACTCACTCCTCTCAGAAGACATTCCCTCTCACAACCCACCTGCCAGGCTGAGAGGCACCCAAACCGCAAGCCCTAAACCACATGTGATCACTCTGATCCACCAGCTCAGATAGACCATGCTCTAAGTCATCTGAGACAAGAAGCAGACAGGAGAGTAGATAAGCCTCCAGGTGACTCGTACCTGCAGCTGTCAGTCCACTCATTTATATTTTTTTTTTGCATATTGAAAACAATATTGATGAATTGTCTGCCAATTTTTTGCAAATAATTTTCCTAATGCATTATTTGTCTTTCAATCTTATTTAATGGTATCGTATGCCAGTTGGGACTCAGTTTAAAATTAAAGAAATCCAGCAATACTTATTTTAATGATTTCTTGACTTAATAATTTTAGAAATATATAGAAAAATCAAATAATCCTCTAATTTAGGATATGCATTGCTTAAATATGTTCCTTTTGAAGCTGATTGTAATGTGAAAAATTGGAAGCACTTTAAAGACCCCTCACTAGAGAATGGTTACCTAGTGATTTTTCATTCAATATACTGCCATTAAAATTATTACCATGGCACAGATGTAGCAAAAAAGTGAGCACAGGCAGTGTAATTATAATGGCTAAGAGCGATCCCTGGGGCAGGGGAGATAGCTCAGTAGTGTAAGTACCTGCCTGGCAAGCTCATGGTACCGAATTCAATCCCCCCTACTAAAAAAAAAAAAAAAGAGTGTGATCTCTGCAGCCAGTTGTTAAATATCTTACCTAACTTCTCTAAATCTTGGTTGCCTCATCTGCAGATTGAAGGTTATAAAGCTAGCTCACAATGTTGTTATGGTACAATATGGGGAATTTACAAGAAGGATTTAGCACAAGACCTAATGCAAAACTCAACAGCATGAAATACATATACTTAAACTACTTTGAAAGATAGAAATGTAAAAAACAAAAATAATAGCTACTATTTGCTGCATTAAAATGACAGCTTAATTTTTTCTTTGTTTTTAAAATAGGAATGTATGATTTCAAAGAAAATGCAGAATAAATATAATTATGTGTTTTACTTCCAAAGGAAGATATACCTGAGATTCTGAGGTTACCTTCAAAAGAGCAGATAGATTAATTCAGAGAAGAAAGAATAATGATATATGATGGAGGAGTGAGTTATGAGAAATGATTAAAGATGGAGATTGTGTCTGGGGTTGCTAAGTAATGGCCGAGGGGGGACTAATAATTGACTGCAAAAATCTGACAGGAGAAATACTGAGCAGGCAGGAAAAATTATTTAATCAAGTTTAGGGAGGATAACTAGAAGAGTATAAAGAAGGAAAGAAAATTTACACTGAATGAAGAGAAAACTTTCTGACAGTAAAAATTATTATACAAGGAAAACCTTCCAAGAAAAGTGATGAAAGCCCATCCCTAAGGATATTTAAAATAAGCTTGGATAGAAATCAAGAAAATATATGACAGTGAGCCATACTGCTGTGGTTTAGTACTAGTTTCCATCTGATTTTATAGCAGATTTAGAAATAAAATAGGTCATTTAGTCATTGTGGATAATTAAACTGTGGCTTAGCTGACCAAGGGTTTGAGCAGTTTTGAGGTGTCCTCCTTCCATATGAGGCACAAAACTAACCCACACTGACACTTATGCCTATGACATGACCTGTTCTACTGCATTCTACTGTGCCATGATTGCTACATATATGATGGCAATGAGTTTGTGTTGGGCTGTCAGAAAACTCTTAGTTGCTACACGAAAATCTGGATGCTAAATAACCAGCCCTCAAATCAGAGAATATTGTAGCTCAAAAGAACTTGATGTAGCCACTTACTTTGAAGATAATCCTTCACTATATTATGCCACATACAAAGCACTGCAGTAAGTGATTCGCCAGTGTAATCTCCTTAGATTCTCATAAAGACCTAGGAGGGAAGCTCTTATTATCAGCATTTTTAAAATTAGACAACAGAAGCTTCCAGAGATTAGTACATTGCAAGTGAGAGCTGCAATGAGGATTCCAGCCTACACGGAGGTGTTTCTGAAGCCTATGCTCTTTCCATCCACATCATGCTGTATCAATAGGAAAAGAGGAAACAATTCACAAACATTAGACAGCCCAAATTTAGAATATTGAACTTTGTCCAATTTTACAGCCAAGATCACAAGTGGAGATCTTTGTTCTTTCTGTCCTTGGCCAAACTTAGTGCTCACCACATTTTCTTGGTTCCCTGCTCTCTCTTCCTTTTGTTAAAAAAAAAACAGCTGAAGAAATAAAACTTGCTTTGATATTATGAAATGAAGTTAGAAGGAAAGGATGTTCATATGTAAATGTTGTCTTTTGAACCTTTAGGTTATTTTATTCTAGACAAAGTAATTGATTATTGTTTAAATTTATCATTCTATCTTACAAATATCCTCTGAGTCCATAGTCTTGTTTTTCTTTTTTGTGGATGGTGCTGGTGATACTAGGGAGCGAATGTCAGGCTTTCCCAGTGACATGCTAAATGACATCCTCGGTCCTTTTTATCTTTTATTGCAAGGTAGGATCTCACTTGGGCAGGGCTAGAACTTGCAGTCCTTCCATTTCAGCCACCAAAGGAAGATTGAGATTACAAGTATCCACCACCTTGTCTTATATCATAAAACAAAACTCCCTGTACATGTAACTCAGACTGCATTTTGCAATCTAATGCTCCGAAATAATTTGAACAATCAAAATGGAAATAATAATGCATATAGAAAAGAATTCACGTTTGCATTTCTTTATTTTTATTTCATTATTTTTTGCAAGACAAAAACCAAATTTGTGATGTACTATATAAACTATGAATTTACTATGCCACTTCCTATTTTTGTTTTACCTTTTCCTTTAAAAGGCCAGGTTATTGGGGCCTGAGAGATGGCTCAGTGGAATAAGCGCTTCCCTGGCAAGTGCAAAGGCCTGAGTTCAATCCCCAGTTCTGAAAAAAAAGGCCACATTATTTCAAATGCATATTCCTTAACACAGTGCAATTATTTAATGAGTAATATTCTGAAATAAGTGCATTAAATAAATTTCAATAAGCAAGGGCTAACCAAATCAGAATGTCTAACACGTAGTGAAGGATCAAGGCAGTCCTCATCACACTAGAAATGTTGATCACATATTATTCATACTTTTATGTATTTGTTTAAATTACTATATAACCTCTTCTTTAGTATTGTATCTATCTTTCCAAAAAAAATCTCCACAAGTAAAAATTACTTAATTCTTAGATACACTCTCTTTATCATAACTCAAGCCATCCTCTCGTTCCTGCTCCTTTGTGAATTATATACCAGATGGGCTATTTTTTTTATCCTCTTCCTATCACTGTCTGCTGTGGATGGACATATAATGAATAGATTAGATAGATGATAGATAGATAGATAGATAGATAGATAGATAGATAGAGCAAATGTAAAATGCACTTGCAGTATTTTAAAGAGAAAGCTCTGCTGACAGACTGAGTTTTAAAATTATTTCAAGAAACTTCCTCTAAACAATTTGTTATTTTAGAACCAAAGACATACAAAAGAACAATGATACATGATTACGTAGCTTGAATAGATGAGGTAACCATTCTTACCCACAGAACTAGTAATTCAGATATAAAGTAATTACCTGAGTTTAGACAAAGATCTGATTACTAACTTCAGACTAGACATAAGTCTCAGAACATCTATGTACCAATGTAAGCCACCTTTATCATCTGGATATGCTGCAGGTCCCCATGCAATCTCTTCAGGAAGGGAATGGACTTATTGTCTGTCAGAAGCATCAGTCCTTGCAGCAACTAGAGTCTGAAGACAAGAAATGGTGATGAAAAAGAAATGACCCGTCCTGCCACCCCTCCTGGTGGCAGCTTTGATGAACACATTTATTACAGAGCTTGTCATTCCAGAGAGCCGAAGGCCAAGACAAGCCGCACACAGCATCCCCTGTGTGACAGCTGCATGCTTCCACTAGCACACCCTGGACCCTGATGTATGTAGAATAAGAACTGAGTGTTGCTAGAGATGCCAGGCCTGCCTCCAAGAGAGTCAGCTCCAGGGGAGAAAAACCAGGCACAGCTGAGTGCCTGTAAAAAAAATATCTTTTATATCTACTTTTCCTGCATGGAGAGCTAACTTCTCAACTCTACAAAGCCTGCACACAGTAGGTATTCAGCACTTGGTGGATATTATCTTCTGCACAAATATGGTTTACTCTTCCTAGGAGATGACACTAACTATGACATGAAGAAAGTGTGTATCACCTCCACTATCTGTGAACAGACAGTGTTGTACCAAAAGCTGCCCACGTCTGGCACTCAAAATGTGAGCCCTTTCACGTGGTTTCTCTGGTTTTGTGTACACAGATGAGGCATGAGATCCTTTTAGTGACATTTATAAATCTCTGCACTAGAACATGAACATTCAAATTGCACCTAGAAGAGTGAAGACTTTATGAGAATCGAGGACCCAACAATGAAATATTTCTCAACTATTGAATAAATAATTTACAGCAAAGACGGTGATCACAAAGCAGGCACAGATTTGGATTTTAAATTAAGCAAATGAACAAAATCAGAAGCTTATAGTTTCCAATAGGAAAATCCATGGGAAGTTGGAATTTTAGAGTTTCCTCACAGTGTTTTAATATAAGATACCAGGATTAGAGAACAGATACGAGGGTAAAGGGCACAAGCTTAGGAAAGTAAACTTTTGCTTCCAATCTCTAGTTCCTGGAGCGCAAGAGAAAGAACAACAGTGGAACTCTGCCAAGGAGGGAGGAGAGACTTTGGGGGAGAGGTTTCTTTCATTAAAATCTGCCTTTTTTAACCCAAAATCACTGTCCTTACATAAGAAAAGAAGGTAGTGCATTTTTCTCCCACTGTGGGTAGCTTTTACTCACTTCTGTCGAGATTTATAAGCAATCTCGATGGCAGTGGCCTGATGTGACAAGTTTTGAAAATTTTTCATTTGGGGGAAAAATTGGAAACTTTCTTAAACTTGCAGAGTCTTGCAAATTCTGTATGATTTACTTAGATGCTGTAATAACCTTCTGTCCAAGGCTTCAAGTCCACAGAAACTTGTGTGCAATAAACACATGCAGAAAAGGAAACAGGCATCAGTTCTGCGATGGCAGTGGCCTGATGTGACAATACATGCTAGTAACAACACTAGAGTTCATTTCCTCCCTCTGTGACTTCTTTCTTTTGTCCCTCCTGTCTTCTCTTTTGTTTTTTTCAACCACTTATTCATTCTCCAAACATTTGGACATCTGATGTTCTTTACATAACTGCTATCAGGCACACATTTGCATTTTGTTTTCATATCTAAAAATCTGCCTAAAGTTGGGTACACTTGAGCTGTAGACATGGGGACCCTCTCTGCACTTGGGTGTCCTGGAACCTGCCAGCTGTGTGTCCCCGGAATTGAGGACATCGTGTTTTCAATTTTCCTCAATAAAGCAATGAATATGGCAATTTGCTGGCCTGCTTCAGCTAAACAGAAAGGACAATTTGAGAAAGATCATAGTTCAGGCCCAGTCAGACGGAAACGATTGAACACAGAGAGCTGGCCACCGTGTTTCCCCAATGCAGTTCCCTGTTGCAGTTTGACTGACAAACTGACTTTTTTGAGGTGATCGTGCCCATTTCAGTCAGAGTTTATTGAAGGTGATTTTGATCTTCTCCATGAGGCCACAGCAGTGGCCATGCCATCTGTCACCTTGATTGCATCGAGGATTCTCTGGAGAGAGTGCCATGGCTCCTGATCATTTACAGATTGTGCTGCTCTCTCCTCCATAAGGACCACATGCGCAGAGCCAGATGGTGAACATACACGCTTATTATAAGTCTTTATCTCCGTGCAGGAAGGAGAGGAACCATTAGGTCTCCCTCAGGAGCTCTGCTCCTCTCTACCCTCATGCCGCTCTTCAGCAAATACAGTCTTCTTCAGCTGTCATCAGCCTACCTCAGAAAATTAAAAAAATAAACAATGATTCCATCAGCGGAGGCTGGAAAACCACGACGGTGCAGCAAAGCTGTCCCCTGGTCTTGCCTTTCTTTTTTTCTAACCCCAACTCCCCCTTGCCTGCATGAATGTCAGCACTAGGTAAAAACAGGTTTTTTCACAAATGCATCATTAATATGTTGATTTTATAAGAGATCAGAAAAGCCTCACTGCTTAGAAATAAAGCTATTTTATCACCATTTTTGTTACTGGGGTTTGGCTTCCTTTGTATTAGCCACATTCATTTCCATTTAAGGATTTTATGCCAGATATTTCTAAACTCTGTGCTGATTTTCTGAAATGATCCCAGGAGACAGACCACCTGTGCATCAAAGCATAAGGTTCTTGAGAGTGATTTAGATACTGGTGACTGTAGGAAGAAAAAGAAAGCCCCTGGAACAGTGGAACTCTGAAAACAATCCTGTTAGTGAACTCTGTGCTGGGGAAGACATGTGAGGGAAAAGTGTAGGTTAGGCAGGAGCTGCTCAGAGCAGACAGCCTGGGACACTCCGCAGGAGGCAGGGCCTCTCCCAAACCACCACAGCCATTCACTTCAGGAATATGCACAGGTGCTTTAAAGAATCCAGAGTAGAACTGTAATGCTTGAGAAGAAATAAATCCTGCCACAATACTACAGATTAATTGTGAAGAAAATGACCCACAACTTTTGGGGCATTTAGGTGTAATTTATGGTTAAAAACTTATACATATTTTAACCCTAAATGTGTATATGTATCATGTAAACACTTCACCTGTGATAAGATATAGGACATCTCCAGCTAATCAAAAGCAGAATCACAGGGAAACCCATCTTTACCTCCTCCACGTCCACAGCTCTAACCCTGAACTTACCAAGACATTTCAGCCTAGACTCAGCAATGACAGACCTGTGGCACAGTGCCAGGGCAGACATGCAGAGCCCTCTCTGGCAGTACATGAGCCAAGGGCACAAGCTGTGTTTTTTATGGAAAAAAAAGACCCTTACTATTCAGGTGTAACTACAGGGTTGGCACTTTTCAATACATAAGTAGGTTTGAGATTGCAGTTGGGTGCTTGATCTCTGAAAGGTAGACCATTGCTGGCCTAGAAGTTTCCCTTCTCTCTGTACCTCTTTCTCTTTCACACACACACACACACACACACACACACACACACACACACACACACACACACACACACCATTTCTACATGGAAGAGTCCCCGCTTGTGACTAACTGTCCTCAGAAACTGGAGAAAGGTTTCCAGTGAAACTTGAAATGTTCACTGTTTAGGTCGTTTGTTTAGAATAACTACCACATAACCCAGTGGTTACAATTAGCCAAACCATGGGGTTGGGGAGATGGCTCAGTGGAATAAGCGCTTCCCTGGCAAACAATTAGCCAAATCCAATATCTTTGCTCAGACACTAAATCCGAGTGTACGTGGACACAGCTAACAGTCACAGAATCCCTTCAGGTTTAGATTAAAATGGTCTAGAATTTCTCTAGCCATGACACATTAAATGCACAATCTCTGACATGTCATTCTGAAGGCTGATTTTTCCAGAATACCATCCTTTGTTGTGAGTTCAGGATAAATCACAACAGAGCACTTGTGAGAAAACACACCTGCGATAAATCCTGCACCAAACATACATACAAGCATGGCAACAAACTTATCTTTATACATACCTCTTTCTCTCACAAAGGAATCAAGTTCAAGCTTGCTTCCAAAACATAGTCCCAAGAGTTAATTCACATCTTGTTTCAATATTAAGGACCTTTACAATGGGTGCTTGACTATAAGCTATAGAATGTTTTCAGCATATTTAACTAAAAAAATACATGCACTTGATTTAGCTCATGAACTTCCAGGATGTAGTTTTGCTTGCATTTTCTATGAAATCAAGCAATGATTTTTAACAGAATGGAAGTCACTGTTGAATATCTGTAGAGCAAGGAATTCAATGTGGTTTGATCTCACCACAAATGTGTTTTCAAAGAAGACCTTTTTGATGAACTTGTACCTCTAAACCCTCTCTTCTTTTCTTTTTTTCATTTTATTTGAAACTTTGGGGCACTGGGGCACATATGCTGGTAATACTGTATAAAAGTGTGGGTGTGAGTAGAATATGTGCATATAGCAGTTCTTCCTTATCAACGTTTCTCTTTCTGCAGTTTCATGGACCCATAGTCAACTAAATTCTGAAACATTAAATGGAAAATTCAAGAAATAAACAACTCACACATTTTAAATTCTGTACTGATCTTAGTGGTATGAAGAAATCTCCTGGTGCTCCAATAGGGTGTGACTCACCCCTTTTTCCAGTGTATCTATGTTGTATCAGCTGCCTGCCCGTTTGTTGCAATCACTGTCATTGCCATCGCATTAATTGCCATGGTATCACAGCACTTGTGTCCAAGTATCTCTCGTTTTGTTCAATAGTGGCCCCAAAGTATAAATTTTTACTACAGTAGATTGCTATAATTATTTTATTATTGTTGTTAATTCTTACTGCACCTATTTTTAAATTAAACTTTCATGTAAGTACACATGTAGATGAAAAAACAGTGTGCACTGTATCTACAGGGATACCATCCATGAATTCAGGGGATCTTGGGAAGTTTCTCACTCACACAGTTATGAGGGAACTACTGAACTTAATAGACTTGTGCATTCACTGTCTTTGAGGTATTATGTAAATGATATTTAAAGACATAAATGAGAAAAAATAGATATGCCTCCTTTAAACAACTCCAGGTCTCTGAATATTGGCTTAGAATGGCTTTTACCTAAGCACACAGTTTTTTTTTTTTAAATATCAGCATTCTCCCCACTGTATGTCATGATTCTCCCCTGCACAATGAGGAATCAACTTGTAATTAACACTACCTAATAAAACGGATGATCTTGACCTTTGCAACATCACATTGCTTTGTTCTGTTAGAGCAAAGTTATAGGACCAAGCATTGTAAACCAAAGCACCAAATATAGTTCATTCTTTCAAAAAAGGTAGAAGACAGTCAGATATATGTGTGATTAAAATAAAAATGTGAGCATAAAATGAAAAAGATTACTGGTCCTAGGGAGAAGAAAGGGAAACTGGTTTTGATTACTTAGTGTTTATGAAGTGAGCTAAGATACATGAAAGCTTCCTACCTTGACAGGAGAGAACGATGATCCTGCAAGTCCAAAATGCTGCGCATCCTCACTCTGGTTATGGCTTTGTCACTACTTGAGGACCAAGGTCTGAACTTTGTGCAATAACCATGCTAAGGTTATCAAAATACAGAGGCATCAAATACAGAGAGTGGACATAGAGTCAGTGTGAGTTGAATTACAACCTTCTAATTTAGGTTTGTACTTGGGCATGTCACTGAATTTTTCTGGATCTCAAATTCTCTGCTTTACAACGAACAAACCAAGACCCATATCCCAAATGAGAACTAATTTTGATAAATGAGAAAACATCTTATGTACATCTGACATGTACTAAGCCCATAAAGTATGACAAAAATGAAGCTAAACCAGAACAAATGTCACTATTTCTATTAAAAGACAATGCTGAAAAGGCACATGCAGTACATATGCTAAGATTATTTGATTTCAGTGTAGGAACCATATTTTGTAAAGGAACCACAATGTCACAGTCATCCTTTCTGACAGAGATGTGGGTATAGTGATAAAGATCAGAGACCCCCAGTTTAGAGCACCTGGTCACCTTGTGCATGTTTCTGTAATTCTTAGTGTTTCACTTGTTGGGGCTTTGATAAATAGCCTGCCACAATGATTGACTTGATATGATAACAAAAGTTGGTATTATGTGCCACGTTTGTGGCAAATAAGTCCTATAAAAGTTAGCTTGCATCCACAAAGCTCCAAAGACTTATTTCATCCATTATTAACTTCCGGTTCTAGTGCAGCAATGAAATTGTATTGAAGTTCAAAAGCCCAGGAAAACTACCACAATCATTGTTCAATTTTATTGTATGTTTTGGCTTTCACTCTTCCCTATGTTGGAACTATTGTTTATTTTTGTTGCTGTAGAATGTACATATTAATGTGTCATGCTGTGTTCTGAGCCCCTCTCTCCCTCACATATGTACCATTCCTCATGTCCTTATGTAGGATGACTGTAACCAGCCCTCTGCAAACCTACAGGTACTATGAATTACTGAGAAAAGGATACTAAATACAACAAGAAAAGAAACAGTGTGATATTAGATTCAAATTTAAATGCCTGTATATTTGCCATAATCCCACTAATTAAATTTGGGTAAAGCACTTCTTTGCTTATTTCCTCATCTATAAAATACATTTTGGATTCCCTATACATCTCCTTGGTTGCTTTAAGGATCAAATTAGTAAAGGGACTTTGAAAAATATAAAGCATTATAATGCTTAAATATTAAAAGTTGTTATTATGTGTTAAAGGCCATCATCACCAGACATTAATGACTATTACAAACAAATCAATGATGATTTTATAAAGCATGTGTAACTGCTGGAAAGAAATTAATTGTAACTGGAAAGTAAAAAAATCAAATTCTATTCTGTGTTGAACTTCAAGGCTGATATGAAGATAAATCTGGAGTCTGCTTCCAGGGGCCCATCAGTTCTTGGATTAAATGATTCTGATTAATGGAGTGGACAAATAGGACATACATTTTAATTTTGTTTCTTGATATCTTTGAAAATATTTCCAGTATTACAATGTTCATCTTCCAAATAGCATAAGACCCAAATAAAAGTAAATCCAACAAAATCTGCTTAACTCAGGCTGCTCTAAAATAAGAGTTCATACAATGGGACAGTTGGTCCCAATCCTGGTTTAATATGTCTGCAGTACAAAAGGTCTTTGCTGCCTCTTCTTTCTGCAACAAAAAGGAGCTTATTAAAATAAATATAGATTAGAATTAAAGCTCCTAATAGGAACAGAAAGCCACTAATTGAAATAATAATTAACAATCCATTTTTCAGCATCTTTCTTATTGCACTATAATTTCAATTAGTAATGTTCAATTTAAAGGTTTATCTCATTGCAATATAAAAATGGAAATAATAATGTATCCATAAAAAGTTCCAGAGATTCTTTTTTTTTTTTTTTTTTTTTTTTTTTTTTTTTTTTGGTGGAACCAGGGATTGAACTCAGGCCCTTGCACTTGCCAGGGAAGCGTTTATTCCACTGAGCCATCTCCCCAACCCCCTAGAGATTCTTTAAAGAATGGCTTTCAAAAAAAATTATAGTTCTAAAAGTAAATTCAAATACTTTTTAATGAACAAAGAAATTAAAATTTAGGAGCATTAAGCAACATATAGGCACATACCCTTTTCTTTCACTCTGTCCTTATGTAAAGCAAAGTTTGGAAGCTGATAGATGACGATTACATGACTATGATTTTATTAAAATAATGAATATGTAAAGTGTATGTGCTGTGTACATGTGTTCATGCATATGTGTGCATGTGCATACACTTAAGCCAAATTCAACTAGCAGGCGATGATCACACGTCTTGTGAATTGCATTAAATATCTTGTTCAAAATCTCCAATTAATCTGATTAAGCTAGTGAGTGAATAATCCTTTAATCCTCTCAGGAATACAGTTTATGTCTGGTGAGTGTCAAATTTAAGATCAGTAAGCTGTAAATACTGAAATGGAAGCGAAAGTAAGGAGAAAAAGGCAGCCACCTAAAGTTAAGCTCCATCGTTTATTTCCAGATTCCGTGGGTGACCTTCTCTGCTGTAATGAGAATGAGAAACATTAGGAAAAATCATAAATCATGCTGCAGTGGTGGCTCCATGGCAGAGAGTGTATCAGTCACTACGGACCAATCTGCTAGCATGTGCTTTCCTGTTCCCAACCAGTTTAATTATAAATTAATGGATCCTGTCTTTTGCTTTTCATTTCATTTTAGACTAAACATGTTAAAACTATATATTATTTATTATATAGTTGAGAAAACTACGTCAGAAGACTAAAAGGCTAAATATTTTTAAGAGCAAGAACAAAATAAACAATGTCCCTCTGTTATCATTTCAGAGAGTACTTTTTACAAATGTTAGAAATTGAGTTCGATCCCTGGTCCCACCCAAAAAAAAATGTTAGAAATCTGTGTGCTAAATGAACTGTGGTGTTGCGATGCTTTGCATTCCACACTGAGCTCAAATAATAAAGGAAGTAAGGCAGAGAGAGTGGTGGGGAGCAGGGAGTGGCCCTGGTTAGTTTACTGCCCAGTGAAAATTTGGAAAGGATTTAAACACTTTTAAGCCAACTAGCTTGCCTACTAGCTGCACTTCACTAGCTAGATTGAGCTAAAACAGAATTATAATTCCACTGAGTAAATTATAATCTGCAGTCCAAACTATTCTGTGAATTCATTTACCTAAAATGTCTTCTGTGGGCCAGCGACTTGAGTGCCTGTCTGGCAAATGCAAAGTCCTGAGTTCAATCTCCAGTACTGCAAAAATGAACAAAATGCTCTAAAATGTCTTTTGTATTTCTTGTTTAGAAAAATATCATCTTCCTTCCCCTAACCTTTATTAATACCTGCTGGAAGCACAAACCTAACAGAAACACCTTGCCACTTTTCATTTTCTTGTTTGCAATGACTCAGAAGAAGCAGGAATGATTACAGTTCTAGCCAACTATTGAGAGCAGAAAGTCAGTATTTCCCTCATTTGTTTGGGATGTGAAGAAATGAAGCAAAGCTCCTTGAGCACAGCTCCTGGTCAGCACCACAGCCGAGGAAGCAAGGTGGACTATAGATCAGATCACACTGTTCTTTGCCATCAGGAAAGAGCCCCAGACAGGGCTCAAAGTAGTATCCAGAGGAGAGATGGAAAACCCTGACTCACTCTATCCATAGGGTACATGGTAGGTTAACATTACGGTGCATCAGTAAAAAGCATAGCTATATTTTGCAAGAAAGACTAATAACTTAAAAGAGTACAGACCTTCAAAAGGGGGAGAATACACCTGTGCTGTGCATGTGCAGATGTATGGGGACGTCAGGGTATCTTTAAAATGGATTATCTAGGATGTGGATTCTCATATCTCTCAGACCTAATTATTGGGCAGTGTTAAAAAGCACAGAATTTTACATGTGTTTGAAACTAAAATATGCTGTCCTATACTGTGTGCTTATTTGCTATGAGGACTGGCAGGGAGAGGCACTATGTTCATGGAGGTGAAAGGTACAGGCTCATAGATCAGCTTATAGGCTGTCTTTATTCCTGCTATCTATCTCAGGACTTCATTTTGATTTTTCTAGTGAAACCTATAGAAGCTTCCTGCCTCCTATTCCAACAACAGAGAGAAGCTCAAGTGCAAGCACCCCTCCAAGGCTCTGTTTCCGCCTGGATACAGGTGCTGCACTTCCACATTTGCCCCAAACACAGGAGATTAAAAGCTTATGGCCCCAGCCTAATTTCCCCAGCCTTTAGTCCCCTGGCTCCACACACCCAGCCTTGGAGAGTGGAACTTTCAGCAGTGCTCATTTGAGTATCTTCATTTAATGTGCACACATTTGGCACAATCTAGTATTTTAGGTCCTTTCTTTTTAATTTGGTTGGCAAATGTCTCCCGTCTCTGGCCCATGTATGCAACTCTTCCTCCACATCTACACAGTGGTAGTGGCTTCTCTAATTATTACTTGCTACATAATCTGTTATCCCTGTGGATTGGATTCATATTATCTTTAACCTCATCCACCCTTGACAGTGAACTTGTCTCCAGTATCCCCTACTGAGGACTCACTGCCATCTGATTTTTAGGAGCATGTCCAGCATTCAAGCCCCGAGGATCCCAGATCTTGCTCCAGCTTTGAGACCAAACTGACTTTAAGCCAGGTGTGGGAAAGGTAAGGATTTTCTGCAGAGTTTTCTAAGGTTTTTACAAATATGATCAGGAGAACAAAATACTCTGCAGCTGCCTCTACAAATGAGTTGTCAGGCAGAGTGGATAGTATGTGGAGCTGGATTCCAGTGTTGGCAGCAACTATGACATTGCCTCATTCTGCCTTTGTATAAGATCATTTCTAGCATTATCTTACAACTTAATTATAAGCAAATATCTAAAAAAATAAGTACAAATTTGGTAATTTTGTTCTTTTCTGATTGCAGATGTGCTCTCACTTACTTTCTTAGACTCAATTCCCTCACCTCATAATCAATATTTCTTATATTGCAGAATAGTAGCTAAGCATTTCTGCCTTTGTGTGCATGCAGATCAAAATATCTGGCTTCTGTATTCACTTATTCATTACCACAACAAGTGTTAGTGAACATTTTTAAGAGCATGGACACAGAGATACTCTTATTTACAATGACACAGGGATTCTCTTGGTATATCTCACAGAAAATCTGTAAAGCCACCTATGCAGGGGACATTGTATAGTTTCACTTGGTATCCTGGGGGCGAATTCCACAATCCCCTCAAATATAAAACTCTGTGGGCCCCCAAGTGCCCTATGTAATATGACTTAATATTCGCAACAATACCCAGACTTGTCCTTCTCTATACTTTCAATTATCTCTCTATTAATTCTGATGCCTATTCCTATGTAACTACTATTTAAATACTGTATTATTATCTTATGTTATTTAAGAATTAATGACAAGGGAAAAGTTCTATACAGTATGTGTTTAATATGAACACATTTTTTCTAAAGTATTTTCATTTCTTGATTGTTCGAATCTGTGAATGCGGAAACTGTAGATAGAGAGGGTTGATCATATATTCTAATTCCATACCAGTTGTGAAATTGCTCAATTTCCCTCTAGCTTATTCACTAGAATTCAAAGTTTTTATCAAGGTGTGAGGACAGTGTGTAAGAGTCATCAGCATTCTACTTTCCTCTTACTATGCAGTACTGGTGTAAGCTATGCCTTTTCTTCATGAGAGACTTTTACATTTCTATTGCCTCTAAGAAAAGATCACCTATGTTATGACATGCTAATGTCATCAGGAGAGTCCTGGATGAGAAAAGAGGAAGTTTTAAGTATTAAAAGGGGCAGAATTGAACAACTGACTTTTAGGAAATCTTCAAACATAGAAATCTCTAATAATTTCTAAAGTCAGTTTAGGAAAGCAGACTACCGAATGTTGGAGCCATTTTTACATCAGATCCAGAACTGGAGAGTTTGTTTATTTAGTTGTGACCACTCTCAGAAATGGCAATTAAGAAACAGCTCACTATTTAGGTCAGCTCCGCTAGCCTATCAGGCTTCAGCATTCTTCTCTCTCTTTGACTCATACTGCAAACATCTTCATGAGTACATGACTCGTTATGCCATTATGTGAAGTAGCTTCTTAAAGAATGTATGAAAACCCCATCAGTTTTAGACATTTTATTAGTTTTTGAGTTTTCCCTAGAAACTAGGAGAAACACTAGGCCCAGACCAAGAACAGGCCCCTGGGACTATTACAGAATAAATACCTAGGCCTTCTAGATTAAGATACAGAGATAACCACCAGCTGTCATACATTCTGCATGTATTTACTTTACCCATATATTCTACTTTCATATCTATTGTCTTTCTAAAATATGATATGAATAACATACGTGCCTCTAGTAATATAATAAACCAACATGTAGTCAAATATTTTATAAGAAATTAGAAAACTGGACTCTATCACCTACTTTTGCTCTTCAGTTATAAGCTTACATTATGCATTCTGACACAACAGCATTAAAATTTTCAACAAATTCATTGGATTGATTAAAACTTGAAAGCTAGAGAATGCAGTTCTCGGGCAGGTAGATGGTGATGCAGGAATCTGTATGCTCCTAATGTAAATGCAGACTGGTACAGACATTCCAGAAGCAATCTGGTAGCCCTTAGTTAAACTGAGTATACTCTTTGTTGCATTCATATTATTCCTGGATATAATTCTCAAAAATAATTTCATTTACTAGGGAAATTCTCTATGATATTTATCATAGTATTGCTTTGATAAAGCTGCTAGAAAATGGGATACAATGGGGTGCTCATTATTTGCATATAGGTTAGGCGTGGTATATACCTACTAAGTACTCTGCAGTAATTACAAAGAGTTAAATGACAACACAGCTAAACAGCTAAGACTTCAGAACAATAGGTCAGAATGATTAAAAAGAAAATATAATGAGCTATTTAGCATAATGATAATTGTGTAAATTAAAATACATGAGCATGTGTTTTTCAAGAACATAGAAAATAAGGATATCATCAAACACATTGAAATGACTGCTTTTGGTATAGAAAAAAATGGTAAGGCAGTGTGAAACTGAAAGCAAAAATCAAATGAGATAAGGGGTAAGATAGATACGTGTAGATGATGACTGATAGATGGCATAGGATTGGTTCAAAATGTTGGTCAAGAGAAAGTTATACAGAAAAGCTGGGTGGTATCCTAAATTAAGAGATATGATTAACAATTTTATATATTTTAAATCCAGAAATAAACTATTTAAGAAAGCTGGTAAGTAGCGCAATAACACATTGTTGGCATGACATACGCCAGATTGAGGTAAAAAACTGAACCCCAAATTCTACTACTCAATTTTTTCTCTGCCTACAAGACTTGAATTTGTCATGTCACCTCTGACCCCTTGACATATCTCTATATGTACCAAACAACAGTGAGAGCCAAGAATGAGACTGGGCCACTGGCGTAGCATCTGCAACAGAGCAGGCATGAGCAGCTGTTAAAGAAAAAGCTAGAGTGAGGTAGCCACTCCCCTATAAAGACATCTTACTCTGCCATGCAGAACCCCTAAAGTTCATCAGAGCCAGAACAACTACAAACTAGTACATGCAATAAGCAGGCAATGACAAACTGTTACTTGCTCTTACTTATTGACCATAGGAAATGAGCTCAAGTCAAACTGAGGTAAAAATATCTTGTATGACAAAAACGAATGTTAAACATCTCAATATTTTCATTCTGAGTATACTTACAAGTAACATTTCAGAAATAGTGTGTTAAATAAAAATACATATACCAATGATTTTCATCTATTCATTTACTTGATGTGAATTAGGTAACAGAACATTTGAGGTTAAATAATCTTAACTTACATTTACTAGATGCTGTTCACCTACTTAAACATAAAGATTATTTATGGTTTGCATTAACAGTTTATAAGAGAGAAACATGGATGTGGGATACATAATTTATAGGATTATTTTATAATATTCAGTCTAAGAACCAAATGCAAAGAGTGCAGGACATCTTTCCACACACTAAAGACCCAAAGAATCCCGCTGAAGGCCAGGATCCCACGGCAGCATTCTGCATGAGTCCAGTTAAAGACCTAGAACCCACAACAGTATCTCATGGAAGTCTAAATCAAGGATCTATACTAGGAAGGCCCAAAGGTGAGTGGCAGAAGCTAGAAAGTCTGCACCAGTGGGATGGAGAATCTGTGTAAAAGGCTGAGGGATCCGCGCTGGAGCCAGGAGGCAATGTATAAGGTAAGGGCCACAGCTTTTACCAGAAAACTGCAGCCACCCTCAGTGACTGGGAGGTCCCAAACTCCTCTCACAACAGCTAATTTCATATCAGGAAAGTGAATGTGACAAGCTTTTCCAAGAGAATCAACAACACATGATCTTCCCCTCCAGTTTGTTTGTTGGTTTGTTTATTTTTTTGTGGAATCTGTGATTGAACTCAGGCCCTTGCGCTTGCAAGGGAAGTGCTTATTCCACTGAGCCATCTCCGCAGCCCCTTCTAGTCTTCTTTTTTATGTTTTTGGAAACAACTCTCAGGTGGGCCTTCTACACTCAGCACCATTCTGATGCAGTTCAGTTAGGTGCTGTTATAAGTTGAACACTAGTTAATCTACCACAGTGCTGGCTTACAGGTTGATATGTTGATTTATAGTTTTTCTTTAAGTTAGCAATAATAATATTGAAGTCTGATTTTCCTACAATATTGAAGATACTCTCTTCTACATATTGCTGTTCAACTGTTCAATAGAGAGTTCAAAATTATATTTGATCCTCCCATTTATTATTAGTAGTGACTCCCACTAGAAGTTTCTGGGCTTTTTCATGTCTTCAATTCCACCTTGCTAAATAGAGCATGACCATACTACTATTAACCAAAAGGTCCACTTAGGTGGGTACAGCTTCTAAAATACTCCAACAGTGATTTGATGTGCATAAGGCCACCTTGTTCAGTTATGCTAGGACATTTGGCAGAAACCAAAAGTCTCTTTAGGGCTTGACGTTCAATTCTGTCATAGAACCTCACTAACCATCTAAGATGGAAAAGAAGTGGCTAGAATTCATACCCAAATAGGTCATTTTTGTATTATGACAAGAAGTCAGAAATATAAGAAAATTGAATATTTATTCACCTTTTATTCCCAGAAGCCAAAATACACACACACACACACACACACACACACACACACACACACACATTTTCTTTTTTTTGAGCTCAAGGAATAAAACTTTACTTGAAAGTTAAATAAAATAGCTTATATAATTTGAATAAAATACCACCAAAGAACTTCACTAACTCAGGGATAAGGCAGATTTTCTAATTTAATTATTGCCACACAAGTATATCACTTTTTTTTAAACTTCATTTGAGCATAATCCCCAGAGTCACACCCTAACTGTCAAGGGACTTGTTACAAGTAATGGTCATTTGTGCTTTATAATTATCTTAGATCAGCACAATTAGTTCCACATTCTATTTTCTTCTTAAAGCATCTATAAACATATTTATACAACTCCAGGAAATAGCTTTGGCAATAGCTAATTTTCTTAATCATTAAAAGGTAAATGATCCAGTATGGCTCTTTTAAATGTGCTTTTCTGACACCTTTCAGGATACAAAAAAAAGATTGATGAGGATACCAAATGAGAAATTTTATTTTTCAATTATCAACCACAGTTCCACAATTTAGAATGTCATTGGTCACACTTTTAACATGGTTAAATCCACATAAAGCCTGAAGGACATTTATTAATAATAAAAAGAATGTTCTTCATTTTCTTTAATCATTTCATTTTCTCCCTTGCCTTCATTCCACAAAAAATACATTGAACACAGGACATTTGATTTGGTCTCAAATTTGAACAAGTATTAGAATCCTCTTGATATGACTCTGATTGAGGAGATAAGAACAAACGCCCAAAGTGTGCAGCTGTAACAGCTGTCCAAGGTGATTTTGAAGCAAATAGGATTTGATCTCCTACCTTTGAGAAATATTGCCTCTTAACCTGGAGACAGAGGGGTGGTACATACCTCGGCACACATAAAAATAAAAGGTTAGAATAAGTTTCAGTTAGTTACTACTCACCTGCAGGTAGGAAACCACACCCAAAAAGAGGGTAGAAATGTGGAGTGTCATTTATAAACCATATGTTTCACATTTCAGTATTTCCAAGAAGGCTATCTTCAAACTTTGCTCCTAAAAATAACATTTGCTAATAGATTCTTCAGAGACAGGCCTACTTGGTGGTAAAATTTACAGAAAGGATATAAGAATAGAAAAATGCTTTCAGCTTTCTACACCAAAGTACTTGTGGCTATCTGGAAGGTCTGGCCACCAAGAAAGGGACTCCAAGCACATAGACTTTGTATTGTGCTCTGCCTCACATCTGGGTCCCCATGCAGAGGACATATTCAAATATGCTTTGTTTCATCTGCTGCGCTGTTCCCTTAGGATAAAGCTTGATGAATCTGAACAGCACAGTGACAAGT
Organism: Ctenomys sociabilis; assembly: GCA_004027165.1. NCBI lineage: Eukaryota > Metazoa > Chordata > Mammalia > Rodentia > Ctenomyidae > Ctenomys > Ctenomys sociabilis. The sequence goes on along the minus strand of PVKA01000270.1, from coordinate 126,962 downwards.
TGACAAGGACAGTCTCTGGCACTGAGGCCCGATTAGCTGCTTACATGCTCTAAACATCAGGAGTAATTGAACCCACTCTCCTCTCACAGAGGTGAGGGTAAAGACCTGTGAAATTGAAGGCGCATCCCTGTGACATTAACTTTGGGTCAAAAGTCCTTGGACCATTTCCTAGGTCTATCAGGAACTATCAGAATGGAGGTCAGAGTATATAAATTCACCAGTAAAATATCAATACTAATAATGAATTATCATTAAGAATTTGTCATTATACTCTATTAATGAAACATGAAAGTTAAATTTCAGAACCTCATCCCTTAACAAGTTGAAAATAGTTCCAATCCTAACTCAAAAATAAGAATCAGTAACCTGGTCTTATCAGGACATTTTTACACAATGACTTTGGATTTCTGTTTTAAATCACAGTATTTTTCCTCGAATTAATATCCAGCAATAAGTAAGACAATTTTCCTATCTATACTTGGAAAGTGTGAGAACATTTAGCCACTTTTAAAGTCAAGTGGTGGCACTGTAAGAAAAAGGCATGAGGTAGTTAAAAATTTGAAGAATATGTCAATTGGTAAAATTAGATAAAAAGTTACGCTGTGTTCTGCCCTACATTTGGACTATCGCAAGTGAGGCAAACTTTTCTAGGCAAACTGCTGAGGACTGCCAATTTAACAAGCTGTTCCGTGCTGCAAGGGACATATTTATGGACATACTTTCAACAAGACGTACCTAGTGCTACCAAGCTGTGCTGTACTAAAGAGCAGAAAGAATCAGAACGCCGCATTAAAAAAAAAGTAATGGATTTCACACATGGATCCTATTAAAATCAGATCAAGTATTCTGCAATTTACAGGAAAAATATTTAAAATAATGACAGGGTTGTTGCATGATCTAAGAAGAAAACACCCGGGAAATGTAAAAGATGAGATTGACACAGCATGTTTAGCTCATGCTGTTGTACAACAAGGCTCTTGAAAGGAGAGGGGAAAAGCCAAGCTATATCATAAATGTTCTCATTTTTAATCAGCTAGGTCAACATACCTCTAACACTATTTAAAACCTGGCCTTATTGCATGAATGGCTTTCAATATAAAGGTTACTGCCCACAGAATCTTTCAAGAAAAATTAATTTTATTTTTTTCTTTCTGTATCTGTCTCTCCCTCCATTGGAATTGAACTCAAGGTCTTGCATATTCTAGGCAAGCACTCTACCACTGAACTACAAATGCAGGTCTCAATTTTTGGAGGTACAGAAGTCACCAAAAGTCACTCTAGTATTGTTCCTTGTTTATTTGGAGGATATGATATAGTGTGCCCTGTGCTAGTGCTTTGTATCCTTGGGAGAGTATGCTGTGTACTGGTGAGTCAGAATCATTTTCTATTTAAAACTGGCTACCTATTTCTATTTCTAGGAAAGTAGATATCAAGCCAACTTGGAGCTCATCTTCTTTGTTCTAAAGGGAAAAAAAAAATCATTTCAGGGGAAAAAGAATAAAAGACTTTTTTTGCTATTTCTTTGACAAAAGCCTATAGTGTAGCTATTTGAGTAAAGTTCTACCCTTGCACATGCATTTAATTTACATCTGTCAAACTATTTGACCTTGAAATCTTTTAGAAGAATAAAGAACATGAAGATCTTACTTTGATAACTATTTTCACCTTAGCATTTTAAAGGATCACAGGCATATAGATAAACATCCTCTGTAGAGGGCCAGATATTTATTTGTCTTTTTTTTTTTTTCAGAACTGGGGATCAGAAATTATTATTTTAGGCTTGAGGGCCACAGAGTCTTGGCCACAGGTGTTCAGATCTGCTATATGAAAGCAGCTACTGGCAGCATGGAAACCAGAGAGCATGGTTTTGGTCCAATGTTTATTTATATTTTAAAAAAGAACAAAAAGCCTTTTCCTGCTGCAGGAAATAGAAAAGGACTCCCAAGAGGAAGGCCATTAAAAGGACAGGAGAGTCCAAAGCTGGACAAACATCAGGCTCCTGACTGTCGGAGAAAAGACGGGGCCCCAGCAATGAAGAATCATTTCCTGGCAGTCACTTTGGACTTGCTGGGTTCCTGGGGCAGGACTGAAGGTATAAACAGCTGCTCACATAAAGCTGGTTCTATGGCTCAGAGCTTGTCAAATCTGGAAAACTCAAATAACATCTTCCCCATCCCACATGCTCAAAAACTATGACTGACTTCACTAGCAGGGCTCAGCTCCTCAGTTTATAGAGTTTACAATCAAAGTTGAGGGCACCAAGTGTAGTAGAGAAAGGGGTTCTTCTGCAGTCTGACCAGGTGTTCCAATTTCTTCCATATAGAGTCTGACAAAAACATGAACTTTTTTTCCTGAAGTGTGTGGCCATTTGTTGGTGCATTCTGGTTATAGGATATGTTCATGAATAAGCTCTTTATACTCAGCAAATTCCCTTATTCTTTATATTTTCACAGGAAGCCATAGGGAAGGAAGAAATCACAAGAGAAGGTAGCTTATTATTATAGTAATGCCTCAGTCCACCAACATTTCTGTTTACGAACAATTCAGTTTGCAAGCAAACCATTCACCGAAACTTTTCATCCATTGTCTAACTCTGAATCAGGACACAAACACAACCACAGCCATCTTCCCCACACAAACACACACAGAGCCAACTTCCCCAAAATTATAAAAAAAATTAAGTTTTCAAACCACAGTATCCTTTATTTGAACATCAAAGAAGAAGAGAAAAAATATATGACCTTTTCTATTGCCTTAACCTGGTAAGCAGTCAAGTTGACTATAAAATTACACTAATGTCATAAGCAGGGACAATGTCTCTCTTTATCTTTTAGATAAAGATTCACAGTTGAGTCCAATAGGCTATAATCCTCTCAGTAGTATGATTGTGAAGCAGTCACTAAAAATCATTGCTTAGGCAGAGCTATAAATAGCTCAGTGGACAAAAACATAGTGAATGTTTGTTTGATCGGTATTGTATAAGCAACAAATTTGATGATAACAATATGTAATATAACAGCCATTCCATTCTTGTTCTGAAATTTTGTACCATTTGTACTGTCTCATATTGTTTTCTTTCTGGTTTTGTTTTTGTTTTTTCTACATTTTGTGTTCCTCTTTAAGATAAAATATAAAAATAAAAAAAGCCTGGGCAACGTAATTTAGAAAGGCCTCATCATCAAATTTTTAAAAAGCTGAAAATATAACTCAGTGCACAGGTATAGGTTCCTAGTACTAGAAAAGGGGAAGAGGGGTTAAAGAACATTGGTCTCTAGAAATACAGTATGTGTTTAGCTACAAAAACAAATTATTCCCACTAGATTCTTTGAGCAATGAGGCAAAGCAGGCTTTTATTTCATATGAAAAATAGTTTACATTTTTTGATGATTCATATTTATATACCTCTTATAGTACAGATTTCAAATTCATTCATTGTTCATTTTACCCATACAACAGTATGTGAGTCATGTAGATAAACTATGCACTACTCAGGTTGACTTTTTGGACCTTGTAGCTAATATCCAAAATGTTTCAACATTTGAGTAGAAATATTACAAGGGGAAGTCCCCCACCAACTTGGTCTCCAACCCAGTCTTCTTATCCCAAATCCACTTGTCCACTTCCCTGACTGTCCCACTATCTTCATCTTGAAACCTCCCAACAATATCACTGCTCATCACAACCTAGAATTGCAGTTTAATCAGACGAGACAAACACTACCACTGTCACCGCCATTGTCTCCTTGCACAGATAATCTATCTCATGTTATGAGCACCTATTGACTACTTATCCACCTACAGTGGCTGTTATCTAGTAGACAACAAGAAAAAAAAAGTTTTAGGAGAAAACTGTGGAACACAGAACACACATCAGGACATACATATTCTCATAGACAAGTGTCTTTGGTGATCTAGTATATGGACTCCAGAACAGAGCAGCCTAACCGGAGAAGAAAGTTTGAGCCATACTATTGTGAAGGTGTGGGCAAGTTGCCTTCTCTGTACACTTCCTTCCTTGTGGTGTAATGACAGTACATACTTCTGATACAGGGGAAGACACTTTCAACCTGAAAGACATTTGAGGTGAGTCAGTGTTTTCTAAAATTGAACAATAAATTTTAGGAACATCAGAGGTTAAGAGCAAAATATATTTATTGGAAAATATATTCTGTTTGGCAGGGGACAGAAGGGGTCCTGAGGGGGTGGCCAAGGATCCTGTAATGTTATAGAGCAAAAGGACAGGTAAAGTGGGTCCAAGAGAGGAAATAATGGTGGGCAAGAGGTGAGACAAAACTATGGTCAACCAACAAGGTTGCATACACAATTGCTCAGGTAAAATTGATTAGATCAGGAACTAAAGGGCAAAGTAAGTCACTTAACAAGCAGAAATGAATACAGAACTTGGACTTCTGTAGGGTGTTGGGTTAGTGGCTCTTCCAAGCTTTTCAAGGTGATTGATACCTATTTAGAATAACAATTGCTGAAGTCTCTCCCTAGAGGAATATGTGGCTGCATTCGTTCAATCACCTGTCTTGAGGTCTAGCCCACAGTGCAGGAGCCTATCTCTCCATGTGCACGGTAGCCCATTTTCTGCACTTGCTCTTTTGTGGACCCCAGCCCTGACTCATTACCTATGACATTTCTATCTATCTTAGCTGCATGCAACATTTCATGAAGATATAGAAAGAATAAAGGGAGTTACCATTTATAGTGTCAGAAACAGTACTGAGTACCCTGCAAGTGGGAGACAAACGTTAAGAAACAAAATAGTCTCAGGAAAGAAGACTTCAGGGGACTGACCAAATAGCTCAGTGGATTAAAGAGCCTGCAAGCAGGTGCATAGGCCAGGGGTTCAACCCCCGGGCCTGCTTTGCTGGCCCAGCGCCTAGGGCAGGCTGAGATGGTAATTGAGACTGGGTGTGGTGGTGCATGCCTGTAATCCCAGCTTTTGAGAGTCTGTAAACAAGCTGATCACTATGAGTCTGATCTAGTAGTGAGACCCTGAACACCCTGTGAACCCTTCCCTAAAATACAAAAACAAAAAAAGAAAAAGGAAAGAAGACTTCAGAAGGAATCAGGAAGTGAATGTAAACTGGCTACAAAAGTGTAACAAAGAACTAGTTCTTCCACCTCTTGGGATTCCTATCTAAGAAGGTACTGAAAGACTTCAGTGAAAGAGGGACAGTATTTTGTAAAATTCTGGGCAAATTATAAACTGGCTTGGTAAATTACCTTCTTTGCAAAAGGATGTGTATTACATAGTCTAATTTTAGAATATGATACATTGATAATATCTTCTCCCTTATCAGAAATATCATCATCTGTCCTATCTCTAGCTGTCAAAATCCTAGGCATGTAGATTCTTTAAGTAATTGGTACCATTTATTAAGTCTTCATTCTGTGGTAGATTGAATAGATTTCTATACTACCTCATTCAAGCCTTATGAAAATGCTGTAGTTATAGCAACTTGTCTTTTTGATGAAGAATCTTAAATTCAAGGAAGTAAAATAATTTTTCAACATCAGTACCAATAATCAGGTAGATTCAGGCAAGATCTCCATGATTGGTTAACCAATCATTTTCTACACTTATTATGTCAAAAAAATTCTTTTCTGAAACAACACGGTGAATTTTTCATATTGTTTCCATAGGAATATAATATACATGCTTCATAAAAATACAATGGACTAGATCTTGTGCACCTACGAATGTACCAGCCAGGTGAGTAAGAAGAAAGGTGGCAAAGACAGAAAAATAAATTTACATTTAGACTGAGGTTGCAGTACTCTACAAAGAATGAGGTTAGCACCCAGTGCTATCTCAGATGATTGCTGTGTGGTTCACCCAAGACAGCAAGGTTCAAATCATTCTGAAAACCACAGAGTACAGTCATGGCTTATTCTGTTTTGTTCAAATCAGAACAGTTTACAGATAGACAGCTTGCCTTTTAACCAAACAAAGAGAGTCAGTGAGGGTCTGAGCACTGAGAGAAGAGTAGCTAGTCTATCTGCTGAATTCACCTGGGAAATGAGATGTTAAGGAGCTGCATGATTAACAAATAATAATAATTAGCAAATACATGAATAACAGAAATATTTTTGAAAGGAAGATGGAGAAGTGCAGAAAGTGAAGGCATCAGTAATTCTGTGCATGAAACCCTATTTGGGCAACACTGGCTACCAAGAACTCCCAGGCAGGGACCCACTCTTCATCCCAACCTGCGTGTTTGTGCACCCCACCTGAATTACCAAACTTGCTGATCGCACAGAAGGATTTATGAACCTTAAAATGCTATAGAAATGTGCAATGAGTGACTTACATGCTACCCCAAACTATGGCCATTTGGTATGCTGGTATTTGGAACTGAAGGAGACTGGCAAGGAGAAACCCAAGGAGTCCTCTTTAGGTTTTCCTGCCCTCCTTCTTTTCCCCCTCTTTTCTCTTCCAAGGCAGGTCATAGAAACTAGAACTGCCTTCCACTCCACACAAAGCAAGCCATAAGACCTAAAAATGGCTCTCTTCTGACCTACTTCCCAGAAACTAGGCCATAAAACTCTCAATCCAGAAGGATCTGTCCCCATACCTGGGGGAAGGAAAGAGATGATGTTTCACAGAAAGGCTGAGAAGAATCTGAGCGAACAGCATTGCAAAGTTTCCCTGCCATTAGGCAATACCTTTTTTATCCAATCACTGGGGCTAAGGCTGTCCTGCCACTAAACCTAAGCATAAAACTCTCCCCTGGGCCTTTGAATCATCTCTGAAGTCTCTCACACTGCTTAAAACTTTACCACATTTGATGTTCTTCTTCTCGGCAATTTTTGCTTGGTTATAGAGTGCTGGCCATCGACCTTGACTCACTGAGGTAAAGGAAAAACATCTTTTCACTCCTACAGAGGCATCAGAGCTGTAATCAGCAAAGTCATCCTCAGTGTTTCTCTGGAGAGGTTCACACCTCTCCTTGGCTTAGAAAATAACATCCAGGCCAGGGAGATAGCTCTAAGGTCTAAGCATCTGCCCGGCAAGCGCAAAATCATCCGTTGGATCTCCAGTACCACATGCCCAGCAGGACCAGAATACTAGCCTTGAAACCAGGTGTGGTGGACAGGCCTCCCAACGCTAGGGAGGCTGAGGTCTGAGCTGCATAGAAAGAGACCTTGTAACAAATAAATAAAAGGTTTCTTTTTTAATTAAAAAAAAAAAAAAAAGAAAATAATGACCATTACCCTCTGGTTGGAATTCCCTGTTATGGTTTACCAATCTCCTCCCAAAACAGTCTGAGGTTCTAGGAATGACTCCAAGTGAGTTCTGGAAGAACTGGATCTATACATAATTCTTAATAAAGTTTTCTTACCAGCTTACCAAAGAGCCTTGGTAACAGCTTGTTTCCTTGACAGCAAAAAATTCAGCTTTTAAAAAAATTCTCTGTTGCCTATCAAGAATTCCATGGAAATAATACATGCCTAAAAACACAAGGAAAAATCCGATTTTCCCCCCACTTCAAAGGTTTTGCTTCCAAAGAGACTGACAAAAAGGGGTCGTTTCTGAAATGTAGGCTCTTGATAACAAAGACCCTCAGATGTAGTGGCGATCAAGGTTATAACTCAAAACTGCTTTACTTCCAAAGCCAGAGAAGCCTTATGGCCAAAGTGCAGCGCGAACCAACATTCAAAATAAACTCAGACCCAGGTGGAGCTACAGAAGACCAGCTCTAGTTTCCATTGGGAGTCTTGGAATCTGAGCGCGGGAGTCTCACTGAGCAGCACCCCACCTTGACGTCTTTCAGCCTCAGGGCTAAGGGGTCTGAGTGCCAGCACCCGAGCAGGAAGCCCTTGAGCTCTCATCAAACATTAATAAAGCATAGTTAGAAGGAGATTGGCAAAGGTGGCTGCGGGTAGAAGCCTGCTGCCCAGAGGACCGAAGGAAGCTAACTGGGGAAAGGGAGGCCCTGAGGGGGTTGGGGAAGGAGGGGCCGAAAATGCAGTTTTCAAGTTCTAAAGGCCTCTTTTGCATGAGAAAACATAGGTGGCTAGAGGATAAGTGGTAGGCTCCCCTCCCTGCCAATCTGTACTATAGTAGCCTCAAGAAATCTGGATTAAAATCATGGACCTCTGGGACATCTTCAAAAAAAAACCACACACACACACATTAAAATCTCTTTCTTCTGTGTCCTTATGTGCAAGGGTAAAGACCAGCTTTTCACATCGAAGTTGCCAGAGCTGAAGGGAGGGCGAGCAGTGGGGCGCTCAGCCACAGCCTCTGTCCTCTCTGCCTGTTCCCGATTCCATAGCCCGAGGCGGTGGTTTGCATTTTTAGGACAACAGCCGGCTATCGGCAAGCAGGAGACCTCTCGTCAGGCTTCATTATTGCACACAAAATGACACGAGCGCGCCTGTGTGCCACAGCTAGGCGTATGGTGTGCGACCGAGCCAGTGCAGCTCTCTGCAGCCCTCAGCTCATCTCCAGCCCGCCCCATCCACCCACCCGGCTGTCCTGACCGGTTTTGCCTATCCTACGTGAGGCACACTGCTCCCATTTGAAGTCAGTCTTCAGCACTTTGCTTGTGTGGTTAATACATTTACAAAGCACCTAGAAAATAACCATTGCCAACCAGAGAAGTTCACATTCACCCCTTTCTCTTCCTTCTGCTATGCTTCTTGGAGCTGAATTTTCGTTATGCCATCTCCTGTTAGACACAGGATTCACTCGGTATTTGGAGAATATAAATATCTGGGAATATAGACCTCACGCTCTAGAAGGTCATTTAAAACTTTTATACACGTTTACAACTTACATTTTTCTGGCCTAAACCATATCTACTTTCTTAAAAAGATGAGCCAGAGAGATAGGTTAGCAGAGTAAAGCACCTGGTTAGGCAAGCTTAGGCAAGCCCTGGGACCACTGTTGGACTCTGGCACTATATGCCATGCCAGCCCCGCTCCCAGGATAGGCTGAGCTGGCCACAGATTCCAGGCATAAGTGGCCCATTCCTGGGGAGACTGAAAGTAAAAGGATCATTAAGAGTCTGAGCTGTGTAGTGAGACCCTATAACAACCAAATACATTTAAAAAATAAATAAATAAGATATTTCACAGCTAAAGAGATAACTAAACTCTTACCTGGCAGGTGCAAAGTCCTTAGTTCAATCCCTGAAACACACACACACACACACACACACACACACACACACACACACACACAAAGATACGTCACAAACAACAGCTACCAAGATTACCATGGAGTCCTATCTGGAACAAACCAGTGTCACTCACCGCAGCCTTCCAAACAAGGATGAATCTGTTCACATCAACCAAAAAGAATCATGGTGTATTGTTCAGTGTGAGTGTACTACATGTTCTGATTCAATATTTCAGAATAAAGATATATAAATGTACAAGATTGCTGAGCAAATGTATTTAAAGAAGTATTTTGGTAGAAAACATTTCAATGTAATCAGCCAGGTAAATCAATTTTGACCCTGAAGTTTCAATACATTTTTCTAAAGCTTATAGGACTTAAAATATGTGGAATACAACATACGTACTTTTAAAGAGAGCATTGGATCTGTGAGGTTAGAAGTTAAAGTCATACTACAGAGCACTGCTGAGAGTAGAGTAGAAAAAGGAGAGAGATCTTTCACCTGTTACATAGTTATGACGTGGTTAGCTGTTCTAACAAAGACCCAACAGGTACAGACTCATGTATAACCCACATTTGTAGTCCTAGGTTGGAGAGGCCAGATGGACAGAAAAGTTCTGTTCCACAAAAGATCCAAATTTTCTATCTTATGCTTCTAGCCACTTTGGAAATAGGTAGCAAACTTTAATGTAGGAGTCTTTGTTTCTGAGTGCCCCGGGGGCAGGCCCAGCACAGCAGTCCCAAGGATTGAATCCACTGAAATATTTGGCTGGCCCAAAACTTTAATGTAGAGCTTGGTAAATTTTTACTATAAAGGACCATAAGATGAATATTTTAGTCTCTGCAGGCCCCATGCATAGCACTGACTATATACTCTTCTTTTGTTTAGTCAATTTGTTGTTGTTTTTTTTGTTGTTGTTGTTGTAACTATTTAAAATACGACAATTATATGGGCTGTATTTGATCAATCTGCTTTGGCCTATGGATTACAGGTTGCTGGTCTCTACTTTTGATAATCAGAATTACCTAAAAGGCTTTCTGAGCCCTGCATATTTCTGATTCAGTAGGTCTGGGGTGGAAACCAAGAAATTTATTTCTATCAAGTTCTCTTGTGACATTGGTTCCATTGGTTTTGGGACCATATTTTGCGGATCATAGTTCTATAGTATCACCTTTACCTTTGTTATGACAACTCTGTCTGCAGCACAAAATAAAAGGGGGAAAAAAAAAAGAGTCCATAGCAAGGGCCTTTAAGTCTAAGACCAAGAAATTACACATTTCTGAGTGTAATAGCCTGACTTTAGATGGCTGTAATTAGTTGCTTAACAGGTTAGGAAATGTAGACTGTACATGAATGTTCATAAGCCCCGATACTACCTGAGTAGTTTTATTATTGAGAACAAGAAAGGAAAATGTGATTTGTTAAACAGCGATTGTGCCACATAAGCAAAAAAAAGGGTCCAGTGGAAGGTCTTCTATGCTCAGTTCAATTGACCTCACTGTAACTACTCTGCAATTTATTGCAGTAATCTTTCTGCTATATTCACAGACAAAAAATAAAGTCATGACATGCTGGAGGAATCTTAACAATGAATATAGCCACTAAATACCAGCAAGAGTGATTTAAGCTCCCGTGTCTTAAGTGAGTATCTGTTCTACTGCCATAAAATTCTGTCTCAACTTAGTGTTTCTAGTCTTATAGGCTTTTCAATCATAAGTTCCTAGAAAACTAACAACCACTTGAGATAAAATAATAATAAAATATGCTTTGTATCACATATCAAATAAATATAATATACGTTAAATATAAAAATAAACCATGACTTCATATTATAATTTTTAATGCCTTACAATATTTATATAATCTAGGGAAAGAGAACCCTTGGTATACATAGTGATGAAGAGACTATCAGTGAGGTAAACAATGTCTGATTTAACTAAAATAAAATCAAATATGCCATACACCTGAATATTTACCTAGCAAACTAAAGAAAACAAAAGAGGAGGGCCAGGAAAACGGCTCAGTAGAATAAGCATTTGCCTGGCAAGCACAAGGACCTGAGTTCAATCCCTGGTTCTGCCAAAAAAAAAAAAGACAAAGGAGAAATATTTGCAACAAGTATGACAGCAAGAAAATATATTAATAATCCACACAGGACATGAAAGATAAATTCCCACAGAAGAAATGCAAAAGCACAAAGACCATAAAAATGGCATTTCAGTGCATTAATAAACAAATGCATTCAAATTAGGTTGCACCATTTTTTTATTAAACTAGAAAATTATTTTTTAAAATGATTATACATAAATGAGTCAAAGAAAAGTCACTGTAAGTCTGTCCTAATAGGGATATTGTTGAAGTTTGGTTATTATATTTATCAAAAACTTTTAGATGCATAATGGTGAACAAATTATTAGGTTAGCCTCCATGACCCTGAGTCCCATGTGTCATGGGCTGCTCTGAGGACTATTGAACCTGTAACTCATGTCAAGCTAATAAAATGAATACAGCCAAAGATATAGGGCACATGCTAATTCATGATTACATTACAGATACTACAATATCCCACTTACTGGTGTAGTTTTCTCCTTCTTTTGCTGTAGAAACAAGCTGCCATGGTTGGGCTGCCTATATTAAAAGCTCCATGTGGAAATTAACTTTAAGTCTATTTATGGGAGCTGAGGGTACCTCAAGCCTTTGATCAAGCAAGTAAATGAGTCCTATAACAGAGGACTAGATTCTAACAATGTTAGTGGATTTGAAATGAATACTTTCTGGTACAGCTTCAGATTGGACATTAGTGCCAACCGACAATTGACACATGTATTTCTGTATTTCAGGAGAACCTACTAAGTTGTTCTTTGGAGAGAACTGAGATAATAAAAGTGTACTGTTTTCAGCTGTTAAGTTTAAGATAATTTACTATACAGCATTAGACACCAATTCATAGGTACTACTCAAACACCCAAAATTCTGCTTCTAAGAGTCTTTTCAAGGATTCACATATCCTCAGAGGCCAGTAAGCTACTATAATAATAACAGTTATCATTTCCTGAGCATTTACAATACACTCTGTGGATGTTGTGCATTTGTTCATGCAGTTGTAGATAAAAGTGTAGACTTTGCCCCTATGTACAGAAAGCAACTATACTCCTAGCCCTACTAGAAGACCTCCATGTTACTCCTTGTAAGCAGATAATAACTAGCCATCTGTGAGCAAGGAAGAAGGTGAGCAAGGAATAAGGGGATGACAGGTCACGGGTCTCAAATCCATCACCCAGCTTTACTATTCCATAGGAACTCTTAAAACCTTGCAGTTTACATTCCAAGAAGCCACCCTCACACTTCCCAGAGAGCCTTTCTTTATTTGTTGTAGAGTCTACCACAAAAATAGAAGAGGCACGTACTGCACACTTTCCCCCTGAATGACTGAAAACAACAGTTGCTCTTACAGATGCATGGAAAGAGCAAAGATATTTCAGTAGGTCTGAGGACAAGCTAAAAATTACCAGTTCCTCATAGGAATTACTCATTCTGGTAGGGAACAATTGAAGGTTAGCTTTTCTCAAAATGTAGCTCAATTTGTAAATCAAAGCTGATCTTGATTTAATGGCATTGGGCATGATATGGAGAGCCTTGAACCTCTATAATCCCCTCTGTAAAATGGATTTCTGATACCTTCCCTAATTACAGGTCTGTCAATGTGTTCTCTTGAGAGCCTCATCAAGTTGAGGACATATGATCTTGAAAAGTTTCCCTCATTCAAGTATTTTGATAGTTAAAACTTTCTAAAGGGAAATCTGAGAGTCATATCTATAATATTAAATGAATAAATGAGCAAAGTTTTCAAGAGATATTCATATAGAAGCTTTGCACTTACAAAAAATTCTATACAGCATTTTCTTTTAATTGACTCTATACATTGCTACCATACAGTAGAGTTCCACAGTTCTACATTGTAAAGGATGTTCCCTGCTTTTCCACTTTGGATAAAACAAGAGAACCACAAGCATATGGTCTTTGATAGATTGATTGACCACAGAGAATCACTTGTGAGAAGGTCAATTTTATCACAGTAAGTCAGTTGAAAGATTTTTCCATCTGAGAAAATACAGTAATGGCATCTGTTCATTCTTCAGCATAGACCAGCCTCTACCCACAGTTTTTCAATATTTAAACAAACAGCCAAAACAAAGCTGTGTCTGAGCATTAACCTCTTGCACGCAAAAGGCTGCACCTGTACAATTACTAATTAACATGTGTAGTAACCAAGCTGGTAGGTAAAGGGTGACATTCACACCTCCTAATTGGTGCAATTAGCAGTCCTTTTGTTGTCAACCATTAGCAGAGCTTCATATGTGTAAAATGCCACAGGTAAAGGGACACTGGTTATGGGTTGAGCAAAGGAGAAGTTTGAGCAGGAGAAAAAAATTTAAATTTCAAAACTATATTGATCTAGAGAAAAAAAGATGCTTAGTATAGAAAATGTTTAAAACTATGGAATCTATGAGAACATCAGTGATTGCATCTCCTTTTACTCTTTAGTCTTCACATCTTGACATTTTAACAGATCCATTCTACCTCATCATTAAAATGAGGAGACACCAATTTCAGTAAATTTAGTTGTATTAAAATCCAAATCAGTGTTTAAAAAATGAAAAGAGGGATGACTAGGGCTTTTTCTTTCTTAGAAATATGCCATAAAATTTATTTGATAATATGCATTACAAGCATCCTCGGGTTTCTAAAACAAAGCAGTTATATAAGACTTTTCAAGAATACATAACACAACACTTGCTCAGTCTGTCTTCTGTTTTTCCAAAAAGCAACTGCTGTCTTCTCTCTAGCTTGATGAGTGCCTTTCTCATGTATCCAATGTTGCAACCTTATCAGCTAACAGTGAATGTATTTCCCAGAAGGAATGACTATTTGTGTGGTTTCATTTCTCATATTTTAGATTCCATTCTTGGCTCGCTCAATATTTTCCAGATACATGTGTTTTCTTAAATATATGGCTTCATACTGACACTGTAAAAATTTTCTCCTGTCCCTATGAACTTGAGGGGTTATAACTTTCATTCATAATTAAAAGAATCATAAATTTACTCTTCTAAGACAAAAAAGAGATGTTTATGAGTGACTTGAGATCAGAAATTGTCTCCTCCATGCATAAATTACAGACTTCTTATCCATATATGTAAGTACTTTTATGCAATGTAAATGCTATTGTCAATGAACTTTTCCTTTTTCCAGTTTCTAACATTATACTACTTTCCTTTTTGACCCTTTCTTCTGGGTAGAGCACATCAGTGATATCTGAGTTCTCCTTGTTTCTTGGGATTAATGTTTTCCTTGGGCAACATTTATCTTTATGTTAACATACTCCTCAGCAGTTTGTCCACTTTTATAGAATTTGACCCCATTACCTGCCCTTAATGACTTCATAGTTCTCCAGATTAACTTGAATATTTTAGCCTTTCTCACTTCTTGCTGATCTCCCAGTCACATTTCCTATATATTGTTTTTTAATATACTTTTTCTAATGCCATTTATAATAAAACTTAGTGACTTAACACATTCTTCTATTCTGTTCAGAATCTAGTGGCTCGGGGATGTGAGAAGGGTCAGGCTGTATGTTCACCTTGAGCCACATGGCCACAGCTGGAGTGGGTGGGCTGGAGGATCCATTTCTAAGATGGCTTCTTTGTGCTTGCAGCCTCTTGCTTTCCATGCTGAATATCTTCTATGGCCTCTGAACCTATCCCATGTTTTCACGGCACAATAGTTACAGCATAGCTGTACTTCTTATAGCTTTCCAAAGAACATACTTCAAGAGAACCAGGTTAAAGTGCCAAGAGTTCGCACTTATTGCTCAACCAAGTCCCTAAGACCAACTCAGTTCTAGGAATTGACCATGCAGGGAGGGAAGGAATAGATGGCCAGCATCTCAAACACAGACTGCCCTGTCTCTCATGTCAATTTGAGTCTCATCCTAAACTTAAACTTCTAGTAGTATCTTATCTGGTATATGAGTCATTCATATACACACAAGCTTCCCAAAGCCCATGTTCAAGTGGAATGAGATGCCTCACCATATCACCATATGAAACTATGGAAAGATCATATGAATGAGAGCATGGCATTCCAAAGGAATCTACCTTAACTAGCCTCCCTGTTCTCTGATTTGATCACTAACATCCTTCTGGTAGGTGCAAGCCTTGGTACCACTACTCATGTGAACTGGTCACTAAAAATGGTCTATGAAAGCAATTCATTCTGATGCCACTGTCATTATCTTACTTTCTCTAGACTCTCCTTCAGGTGAAGACTGTTGTTTATCTTTTAATATATAGTCTATTCTTATAAACATCCTACTTATTAGCCAGAATAATATTATTCAGCCCCATTTGTTGTCATGTAAATATATTTTATCCAAACAGAAGAGCATAGACAATGTTGAAAATCCTTTAAATTGTGCAAATGTCTGCATTCTTCCTCTTTTGCACTGGCAAATTATGAAATGATATTTGGATCTCTAGCTGCCATCCTGGACCATGAGTGACAAATGGCAAAGTGACGTGAACGAAAGAGCCTGGCTTCCAGAGGACAATAACACTGTGCCCCTGTCCTGCCCCTTCCCAGTTCTGTGATGCTTGTAAAATTTACTCATCCAGAAGATAAACTTGCTTTATAAACATTGCTACTTAGAATATATCATTTTTAATGTCATCTAATTCTGATAGACCTCTCTCTTTCTGCTGCCGAGGTTAGAGAATTTTATCAGGTTAAAACTACCAACTTAGTTTAAACCACTCTTCCAACACACACAGTATGTAAGCTTGCCAAGGCTAATTAAATTTCACTAGGGCAGATCTTTATAAAAAGAATAAGTAACATATGTATATATCACATCTGAATTTAAATACAGTATTTAACTGTCCTAGATTTTGCAATGTATTCATAGCCATAAGAGGGAATAAGAAACCACTTTATAATCCGTTGAATCCTTGCAAATTTTGTTTAAATGTGTTTTTAAAATGTGATTTTTTTGTGCTACTAGTGGTGATGATTGGGAATTCTGTATTGTAAAATATTCTTCATTGCTCTGGAAAATGAGCCAAGACTCAATCTGTGCCCTGGCAGGCCCTCCTGGGGGTGGAGGGTGGTGCTTTGGGAAGGATACTTGGTTACAAAAGCCAATGGATTCATTTTCTGAAATGGCTGCCAAACCCCTCTGCCTTAGTTCAGTGTTCACTATTTCTTGAAGTTTATTCTCTCTTTTCCTTCTACCCAAGCGCACGTGCCCAGTCTGCATCATCCCACTATCTGTCACAGTTATTTCTTTGATTTTGGATTGCACTGGGCAGAAACGTGTGGGTTCCTTGTTGCTTATGTCATGGCACACAAGGGTCTTCACATTCTGTTCTATGTATAGCTGCCCATCTATTTCCATGAGAGTTTAGGTCCATAACCTCATAGATATCAACATTCATGGATACTGTTTTGGCTTACGTCAAGATGTCCCCCAAAGCCTCATGGAGTTAAAGGTGAGGACTTTCAGAGGTACTTGGATCTAGGGAATATGATGGTGAGATCAAGGATATAATGCTAAGATTAAGGGCACAAATACTGGCCTCCCTCAGGGTGAGTAGCTTTGATAAAATATAAAAGACAGAGAGAAGGTCACTTGTCACTTGCTGCTTTCTGCCTCCCCTGAATTGTTTCTCTTCTATGATGTCCCCCTGCCATGTGCCTCCCTGCCTTGGAGTCAGCTGATTATGAACTGAAACCTCTTCAAACTGTGGGCCAAATAAGCATTTGCTCCTTTAGCTTTGATTGTTGGGCATTCTGTCTCAGCAATGAGAAAAGTAACTAAGGCAGATTCTCAAGATCTTCCTGTATATTTTGATCATCTCTGTATTACCTACAATACCTAATGTAACATGAACAATATGCAAATAGTCTTATTTGTTCAGGGAATAATGACAAGAAAAAATAAACTCTGTGCATGTGAAGTACAGCTTTTCTTATTTCAAATATTTTTGGTTGAATGTGTTTATGTGGAACCCATAGAAACGGAGGACTGGCTATATCTTCCCCAGTCATTTATTCTACTTATTATTTATTTAAACATTAAAAAATTCCAGCTTTTCCCAAATGTGTCAGCCCCTTTACATCTCTGTCTTAAATAGGCTATTTTCTGGAGAGAGTCACATGGAGAGAAAACTTTCTCTCAGGCTCTCACAGAGAGCAAACTGGTCAAGCAATGGCCATGACTCATCCACATGGATGACACAGACAAAGGATCTACAGAGTAAGGTACAGGATTACAAGATAAACCCTGAGGGGACTTCACTGACCTCATCAGAAACAAAAGCTACATCTTTTGGTATATAGGTCTTGCTCTATCTCGGTCTTAACCATCCAGCAGAAAAGTATAAAAATGAGGTATATAATGTGGGGCCATAATAATAAGTTGAGCTGTAAATGGTTATAGTCAACAACTTCTTCAGATAATTCACTATTATTGTGGAATGCTGGACTGTGTTGGATTGTGTCACTAAGTTCAGGCACCTAAATGGAGTGCCCATCTTTGACAGGTCTAGGCAAAAAAAAAAGACTACAAAGGAAGAACCATGATGTGTGTGTGTATAAACAGTACTGTTAGGATAAATATGCCGTGTTTCTGCATAATTCTATGAAAAGCAAGATTTGCACTAATAGTGGTTGGACAAGATATTATGTTGGCTTCTAGTACTATGGACAACTACTAGGAAGATGACAAGGTGGAAAGTATTAATTATTGAATCTGTGATATAATTCAGGCATAAAAAATAAGATAAGTAAATAGCTACAGTCTCTTAATTTACTGTTTAGAGACATCTGCTATAACAGTGTCTCTAAGTATATCAGGTATGCACCTTGTATGATACCAAACCATTATGAAAACAGTTTACAATCTATTAATTTATCGAATCTGTCCTATTAATTTGTCTTGAAACTGTCTCATTGCTATTTGTTCTTCAATTAAATTGTTATTAAAAAAATAAAAATAAATAGGCTATTTTCCTTACCAAGAATGTCCTCCTAATGCTCAGCTTCTCCTTTGCAATCCTCAGGATTCAACTCAGGGGTCACCAGTGTTGAACAGCCTCAGCCACTGCTGCAGTGAGCTTAACCATTTCTTCCCTAGGTATAATCCACATTGATCTTAGGCTTTGTAACAGCATTTATAAATGATATTTTTATGGATCTGCCTTTGAATCTGATTCCCCCTTATAAATGAGATACTCAGTTCTTGCTGACATCCTGCTCAATAATTATAAGAGTGATGGCTCCTTGGGCTGGCCAGATAGCTCAGTGGCTAAACTGCCTGCTTAGACAGTCGCAGGGACTGGGGTTCAAGCCCCATTATGCTGTGCTGGCCCTACCCCCAGGGCATGCTGAGACAGCATTTAAGACCGTGAGTGGTGGTGTGTGCCTGTAATCCCAGCACTTAGGAGGCTGAAAACAGGAGAATCACTACAAGTGTATTCTGTGTAGTGCGAACGTGAATACCTTGTACTAAATACAAAAAAAAAAAAAAAAAAAAAAAAAACAGAAAAAAAGTGACAGCTGCTGGTTTTCCAGGATGTGCAGAAAGATCCATGAGTGAGGCAGAATTATCACCAAAAATGTAAATTTTATCTAAATTGAGCTTTTAGAGTTTCATGAAGAATTTTAGGACTCAGATCCTTTCAACTTCCTAGAAAAAGAGCATAAAGGGAGTGTATAAGAACATGTATGGGTAGGGGCCTGGGAGATGGCTCAGTAGAATAACAACTTGCCTGGCAAGTGCAAGGCCTGAGTTCAATCCTCCATTCTGAAAAGAAAAAGAAAAAGTATAGGTATACTTCATAGCCATAGTATCTTTCTTTCCATGTTGAAGATAAATTTAAAATTTCTTACAAATGAATGCTTCTGGAATTAGAATTACAAGAACATACAGTTCAAGGACCTTAAATATTACTGACTTTGTTGTCATGA
The DNA here is from genome assembly GCA_004027165.1 of Ctenomys sociabilis. NCBI lineage: Eukaryota > Metazoa > Chordata > Mammalia > Rodentia > Ctenomyidae > Ctenomys > Ctenomys sociabilis. The sequence continues at coordinate 107,800 of PVKA01000270.1, read as the reverse complement.
ATAATAAATGAGAAGACTAAAACCCAGAGAGATTAAAAGATTTGTCAGAGGATACCCTGCTAGCTGTTGTCAGTCAGATCTGATATGCTGGTCTCTTGACTCCAGCATCCTTCAAGTACCAGATTTTGTAAGTCCCTGATGACTGGCAGCCAGAACCCGGAAAGCACAGCGATATTCAGTTTGGGGTAAATCAGAGGTAAACCACAGAGATACCCAAGGGTTGTAGCTGAAGATTAAACAAGAGAGAAAAGGGAACCTAGACTCTTTGATGGAAACTTTTATTAAATAGTGGCTTTTAGTGTGTAAAATTCTATACAAAACCATTTCAAGCCTCTAGTTTTCATTAATGAAGATTACAAAGAACTAAAGTGACATTCTCTAAGAGACAAACTAGAATTTTGAACACAAGTGTAAAACAAAATTCCACAGAACTCCTGCATGTGAATCAGGATACTACATGGGAAACTAGGCGTCTTGTTTCAAGCATTCCTAATCAATTATTGATCAATTAGTTAAAAGGTGAGATAAATAAAACCATTTTATGTTACATAAATATACTACCTTCCATTTTGTTTTAAATACATTAACGTAGTTATCCTCTACTATTAATAAGTAAGGCTATGCCTTTTAATTTATATTTTAATGTTCCGTTGCTGCTATAACAAATTATTGCAAACACAATGACATTTAACAACAATATAAGAGTATAATAGTACCATTCTAGAGGTCCAAAGTTCAAGATAAGACTTATTAGGCTAAGACCAACGTATTGGGAAAATTTCATTCCTTTTGGATGACTGAAGAAAAAAATTTCTCTTTTTGCTTTTTCTAGCTTCAAGAGGCCACCCACATCCCTTGACTCATAGAATCCTCAAAGCAAGTTATCACATCGTTTTCTGGGCTCAAACGTCGCCATCATTACTTCCTTCCCTGAAACTGACTCATTTGTCTTTCTTAAGGACCCATGAGATTACATTGGGCCCAACAGAAGGATCCAGGATACGCTTCCCATCTCAGGATCCCTTACTTTACCATGTTTCCTTCTGTTCATGTGAAGTGAAATATTCATGCATTATGAGGATGAAAATGTGGTCAATTTTAGGTTGAAGATAAAGGAGGACTTTATTCTGTCCATCTTGCATGACTCTGATGCTTGGAGAGGCATTTTTTTCCCAATGAAAACTGCATGGTTTACAAATTGAAGTTTGTGCCTTTAGAGAAATTAGTAATTTACAGATATTTGGAAATCAAACTGTGGGGCAGGGGAGATGGCTCAGTGGAATAAGCACTTCCCTGGCAAGTGCAAAAGCCTGAGTTCAATCCCTGGTTCAGCCAAAAAAAAAAAAAAAAGAAAGAAAGAAAGAAGTCAAATTGTATACATGGCTTTTATATGTTTTTAAATGACTGTCTTAAAACCAATTTAAATTTGATTTTGATATGATTTGTTTATTTGAGATTTTGAAGTATTAGTGTTAGTTTTCATAGGTACAAATCTTTTTCCTTTTGTATACCTATGTTATTGTGTTGTATAGTAGTTATTTAAATTGCACGATGACAACAAGAAGTATTCCTTGCTTAAGTAAAACTTAAAAATGAGAAAAAAGGAGAACTTCATGGAAACAAAGCTGTGTAAATTGGCCGGGGAGGAGGGGAAGGGGAAGGTAGAGGACTGGGGAAAAAAGAACAAGTTATGTCACGTACAGGTACAAATTGTCTGTGATGAATATCATTGTTATGTGTATCTAAAATGTATTGATAAAATCTAATGAAAAAGGACAGAAGAAGAAAGAAAGAAAGAAAGAAAGAAAGAAAGAAAGAAAGAAAGAAAGAAAGAAAGAAAGAAAGAAAGAAAGAAAGAAAGAAAGAAAGAAAGAAAGTGAGAGAGAGGAAAAAAGAAAGACAAACACATATATGGAGAAATTTCTTCATTTGGATTAAATCTTAGCAGATAGGTGGAGGAAATGCCTTTGTGGCCACTGCCCAGCTACTGTGAAGGAAGCAAGAAGACTACTCACTTGGTAGATTGTGAGAGTGAGCTTCCTTTGGTATCTGTCCTTTTGCTTAGTACATGTTTTAATGTGTAATGATTATATTCTTCAAGGCGAGTTGGTACATGCACACATCTCCAATTTTTTCCTACCCCCTTCTCTCATCCCTCCTTCCTGCCCTATCCTTAGTCTCCTTCTCTTTGAACAGACCTATCTATCTATGACCTATTACTTATATCTTCTTTTCCTTTTTATTTTGCTGTGGGTTTCTTATATAAGAGAAGCCATGCAATAATGCAACTCGTGTGTTTGATTCATTTCACTTAATACTATGGTCTCAAAGTGTATTCATTTTCTGAACAATGACTATTTTTTTTGTATTTTTGGAAGGGCCTATAGAGTGCTTGGGGTCTCACTACTAGATTGGACTCATAGTGATCTGCCTGTTTACAGCCTCCCAAGAGCTGGGGTTACAGGTACATGCCACCACACCCAGTCTCAGTTGCCATCTCAGTGCACCCTGGTGGTGGGGATGGCATGGCAGATCCGGAGATCGAACCCCTGGCTGCCGAGCCTGCTGGCAAGCAGTTTAATCCACTGAGCTATTTGGCCTGCCCTTAAAATATTTCTTTATAGTAAAGTAGTACTTCATGATTTGAATAACACATTTTATTTATCTATTCATCTGATGAATACATAAATATTCATATGTGAATTATGAGATTTAATGATTATGTACTGTATTATAAATGTGCATTTACCATTATAATGTGATGTTTTTAGCTCTTTTAGAAAGATACCTAGAAAGGGGATATTTGAATTGAATGGAATTTCCAGTTTTAGTTTTCTGAGGATTCATCATATTAATTTCCACAGAGGTTGTACTAACTTACATTTCCACTAACAATGTAGAAGAGTTCTTTATTCCTTAAAGCCTCACTAGCATTGTTATTATTTTATTTCTTGACAATAGCTATTCTTCTAGAGTAAGAATCTCAGTGTTGTTATAATTTCCATTTCTCTAATGGTCAGAGATGCTGAACATTTTTTCATGAATTTATTGGCCACTTCTTGTTCTTGTTCTTTTCTTCTCCTTCTTCCTCTTCTTCCACTTCCTCTTCTTCTTCCTCTTCCTCTTCCTCTTCTTCTCCTACTTCTTCTTCTTCTTCTTCTTCTTCTTCTTCTTCTTCTTCTTCTTCTTCTTCTTCTTCTTCTTCTTCTTCTTCTTCTTCTTTTTCCTCCTCCTCCTTCTCTTCCTTCTGCTGCTGCTGCTTGGAAGAATCTATTCATTCCAGTTTCCCATTTTTTGATTGAGTCTCTTTTTGGGGGTCTAGGTTTTTAGAGCTCTTTATATATTCTACATATGAGTCCTTGGTCACAGGAATAGCAAGTAAGTTATATATTTTTTTCCATTTGAATGATGTTACTTCACTCTGTTGGTTGTTTCTCTTACATGTGCAGGTTTTTAATTTGATATAATCGCCTTTGATTTATGATGCTATTTCTTGTGCAAATGAAGTTTTTTAAGAGTTTTGGACTATGCTAATGTCTTAAGAATTTTACCTATTTTGTATTCTAGCATGTTGTGTTTCTATTTTCATATTTAGACCATTGATCTATTTTGATTTTTGTTTAGTAAATGATGAGAGAGACATGAGTCTAGGTCAGTATTGTGAATATGAATAAACAGTTTCCCCAGCATCATGTATTAAAGAAGCTATATTTACTCCAGTGTACATTTTTGGGTCTTTTGTCAAAGATCAAATATGCTGAATGTGCCTGGGTTGTTTCTCCAAAATTTAATCTGCAACATTGATTCATTTGTCTCTTTTGTCAATAACACAGTTTTATTTTGCCACTGTAGCTTTGTGATATAACTCATGATCCAAGATATTTATGCCTCTTGTTTTGCTCTTGCTATTCAGAATTACTTTTCTTATTCTGGGTATCTTCAGATTTCATATGAATTTCAGAATTGTTTCCTCTGGTTCTCTAAAAAATGCTGTTGTTGCTTTGATTGAGATTGTGTTAAATCTATATATCAATTTGGAAAATATGTCTATTTTGTGCCTGTCTATCCAGGAATAGAGAATATCTTCATTTTCTAGTGTCCTATTTAATCTCCTTTTTCTGGACATTGTAGTTTGATTGGAGTAGTCTTAACATATTCTAGTATAAGTCAGTTCCTACATATTCACTTTTCCTTGATGCCATACTGACCTTTTCCTCAATGAGTTCATTATTTGTGTGAAGAAACATTATTAATTTTTGTATGCTGATTTTATATGTTGCTATATTGCTGAATTTTGTGATTAAATCTAGAAGTTTTTTGTACAATTTTTGTGATCTTCTATGTAGAGAATCTTCTCATCTGAAAATAATGATTATTTGATTCTTTCCTTTGTTGTACATATCCCTTTTCTTTCTTTCTCTTGCCTAATTTCTGTGGCTAATATCTCAAGTATTACAATGAACAGGAGTAGTGATAGGGGATTTCTTTGTCTTCTTCCTTACATTTTTAAAGAGAAAATATTTAGTTTTTTCCCATTTAATATAAAGTTGGCCATGGGTTTGTCATGGATGGCTCTTATCACATTGAAATCAAATCATTCTATAACTGGTTTTTTTTATTTTTTTATTTTTTTTTTTTTTTTTTTTTTTTTTTTTTTTTTTTTTTTTTTTTTTTTTTTTTTTTTTTGTTTTTTTTAAATGTTTTTTTTTTTTTGTTTTTTTTTTTTTTTTGCATCTATTGAGATGGTCTTGGGAGGATTTTTGCCCTTGAGTCTGTTTATGTGATACATTGCATTTATTGATTTCATATGTGGAACCACCCTTGCATTGCCAAGATAAAGCCTACTGGTAATGATGTATAATCTTTGTGACGATTTAATGCATTCTGTTTGCCAGTATTATGAGGAGAAAATTTATGTCATGTACATTAATGAGATTGGTTTGTAGCTAGCTTTTTTGATTGGATCATTGTCTAGTGTTGTAATCAGGTCAACCCTAGCTTTCAGGAATGACTTTGAGAGTACTCCTCATTCATTTCATTAAAAAATTCTGAAGAGGGGCTGAGGAGATAGCTCAGCAGTCTAAGCACCTGCCTTGCAAGCACAAGCACCCAAGTTCAGTCCTTTGGTACCACGTGCTTTGCTGGCTCTGGAACTCTGGGCACACCGAGCTGGCCACTTAAATTCAAAGTGGTATTGCATGCCTCCCAACACTGGGTAGCCTGAGACAGGAGGGTCACTATGAGTCAGGGCTGCATAGTGACATCATGTAACAAATAAATAAATAAGGATTTCAGAAAAAGAACCTTGAGGAGTATTAGAGTTAGATCTTCCTTGAAATTTTTGATGAGTTCTGCATAAGAATTCATCCAGACCTGAGCTTTGCTTTGCTTTCTTTCTTTCTTTCTTTCTTTCTTTCTTTCTTTCTTTCTTTCTTTCTTTCTTTCTTTCTTTCTTTCTTTCTTTCTTTCTTTCTTTCCTTCCTTCCTTCCTTCTTTCCTTCCTTCCTATTTCTTTCTTTTCCTATATTTAGGTCAGGGTCTCATACACAGATCGGAGTCATTGTGATTCTTCTGTTTCCTGCTTCTCAAGTGCTGGGATTACAGGCATGGACCACCAGATCCAATCCCAATTGCATGCCATGTCTAGTATAGAACTCCTATCAGTGTGCTCTGCATAAGTAGACCCTTTAGTCCACTGGCTGAATCAGGAATTGAACTCAGGCTCTTGAGCTTTCCAGGCAAGCACTTATTCTACTGAGATATCTCCCTAGCCTTTCAATGGTAATTCAGCAATGGTAATTGTGCTGCATGATGTTCTCTCAAATTAGTTGTTAGGGAACCAGTTGTAAGGTACCATAAACCTGCAAATTAAAAAAAAATATGTTATAAGAACTTAAAAAGAAAACAATAATTTTTTAAAAAATTTATTTAAGCATTAACTACTCCTTTCAATAGACCAGGAGAAATCAGTACAATTATCTGAACTGTCCTGCATACATACATAAATCTTTTTCTCTTTCTCTCTCTCTCTTTCTCTCTCTCTCTATCTATAGATAGATAGATATAGATATATGTATATAGATATAGATATATCCATAAACATTCTCATAAATATATCCTTTCTTTTTAAATTAATTTTATTGAGAAATAAGTAGCAATAAGATAGTTTCAAAACAGGCTAGTAACATAAAAAAGTATAAAACAGCTACAATAATTGCATATTGTCTTTGTAGTAGTTATTCTTAATACAAGATGCAGACATACTATCTTGTCTAAACACTTTTAGTTCAAAACTTTCTTCTCATTGAACTAAGAGAAAGTGGCTATATATCTATGCTATTTTGTACATACAGACATATGTGTATATATATATATATATATATTTTTTTTTTCACTACAAATGGTCCTTCATTTATATCCCCTTTTTTCTTTACTATTGAGGAAAAAGAAGGACTACAAGAATAGCCAAAATTCTGGCCCTAGCCCTTCAAGGTCAATGAAGACTCAGGTCATAAGTGAACCTGTACTGAGTTGCTATAATTTCCTGTAACTCAGTGCTATCCCAAATTTTCTGATCCAGGAGATTATGGGGCCACAGAGGAAAGTAATTGATGATGTAGAGTGTGCCTAAGGAGAGCCATATGGAGAGAAAACTTTCTCTCAGGTTTTCCTAGAGAGAAAATTGGTGAAGCAATGGTCATGACTCACACACATGGCTGACCACTGGCAAAGGATCTACAAACTGTTGTACAGGGTTTCCGGGTAAATCCTGAGGGAACTTGACTGACCTTATCAGATACAAAAGTTACATTTCTTGTTATGTAGGTCTTGCTTTATATTGGTCTTAACGTCCAGCAGAAAAGTATAAAAACAAGGTATAAAAAGTAAAGCCATATTAATATATTGAGCTGTAAAAGGCTCAAATCAACAACTTCTGACATCGCCGGTCATGCAGATTCCACTACTATTATGGACTATTGGACTAGTGCTAATGTTGGATTACTTTGCTGAATTCATGCAACTACAATATATGAATGGCAATGGAATAGCCATCTCCTTCTTTTTGTGCTTTTCTTCATCCAGTTTTTCTTTCCTACAGAACAGGTTCTTTACATTTTACTCTCCGTTGTGCCTTTCAGGTTTTATTTACCCTTTCAGGATATCATACTACTGAGACAATACAATGTTTGTGCATACAGATCTCATATATTTCACTAACCAACACACTTATTAGTTGCATCCATTTACATATAAGAGAGTTGAGTTTATCTTTGTATATAGGTGAGTATTAATGCCTTGTGTAAAACTACCACATCTTTTTTTTTTTTTTATTTCTCAGTTGATGAGCATTTGGGTTGTTTCCAAGCTTAAGCGATGGCAAATTACAGTGCTGTAAATATGGGAGCACATATATCAATGTGGCATGATGTTTTCAGGTTTTTTTTAATATCTAGAATGAGAATAGCAGGCTGAAATGAATCCTCCAAGCCTAGTTTTTGAGAACTTTTCACACTGATTTCCACAATGTTTGCAACAGTCTATACTCACAACAGTGAAGGACTCCTTTTCCCCCAAAGCCTCTTCACTGTTTGTTATTGGCTTCCTATTTATTTCTTTATTGTTTTATATATTTAGTACAGAGTCTCACTATGCTGGTTGGAATTGTAGTGATCCTCCCTTTTAAAGCCCTCCCAATGCTGGGATTACAGGTCTGCTCCACCATTCCCGGTCTCAGTGGACACTTCAGCATTCCTGGGGCATGGCAGCATGGCATGTGGTCCAGGAATGGAACCCTGGTCCCTGCGCTTGCCTAAGCAGGAGCCAGTCCCCTGAGCTGTCTGGCTGCCCCTGGGCTGCTTCTTCATGATAGCCATTCTTTCTTGTGTAAGCTGATATCTCAGCATTTTATAAATTTGCATCTTTTGAATGAGCAACAATGTTGAACATTTTTCTTATTTCACTTGTCATTTCTATTTGTTCATCTCGTATTCATCTCAGATGATCAATTTTGAATCGAGTCTATGAATTTTGAAAGCCTGTTTTTTTTTTCTTTTCTAATTCTTTGTGTTCTAAATAGCAGTCCTTTGTCTGAGGGACAGTCACTTAGTGCTATTAATGGTTTTCCTTTTACTCTGTTCATGATTTCTTTTTTACATGCAGAAGCTTTTCAAAAAGATAAGATCTCAACTGTTGACTCTTTTGAAGTCTTTCCCACGTAGTTTGGTTTTTGTATATAAAAACCCTACCTACCCCTATGTCTTTAAGATTTCTATCTACTTTCTCCTCCAAAAGACTTAGTGTTTCAGTTTTAATATTTAAATCTTTAATTCAGTTTGACTGTATTTTCAAGTGTGGAGATAGGTAGGGATCTATTTCATGGATCTATTTTAAAGCATTTGGCATGTGGAAAGTCATTTTCCATCATTTATTAAAGAGGTTGTCTTCTTGCAGTGAACATGTTTGGACCTTTTGTCAAAGATAGGGTACCTGAGTGTTTGTAGTTCTGTTTGCATCTTCTAATCTGTTCTGTTTATCCTCAGATCTATTATTTTTAAAAATACTATGCAGATTTTATCACAGAAACTCTGTAACATAATTTGAAATCAGGTATTATGATGACTCCTGCTTTTCCTTTGTTACCCAGGATTGTTTGTGCAAATGAATTTTAGGAATGTTTTCCCTATATCTGTGAGATACAATAATATTTTTATTGGTATTGCTTGGAATCTCTGTAACAATTTTGGAATATAGTCATTTTCACAAAGTTGGCTCTTCCTAACCAAGAGCAAGAAATATCTTTCCATTTTCTAAAATCCACTTTGATCTCTTTTTTCAGAGTGTATAATTTTCCCTGTATAAATTTTTTACTTCCTTTGAGAGATGGATTCCTAAGTATTCCATTTTGGGTGGTGTTATTGTAAAAGGCATGGTTTTCCAAATTTCTCTCTCAGTGTCTGCATTGTTTGTGCATAGAAATGCTATCGATTTTTGAGTATTGATTTGGTATTCTGCTTTAATATTGAATCTGGTTATTAAATCTACAAGTCTCTTGGTAGAGTTTTTGGGGTCCTACATACAAAAGATCATGCCACCTGCAAATAATGACAATTTCAATTATTTCTTTTTTAATATTTAGTGTGGGGTCTACAGGGTTTCACTTCACAGACTGCACTTGTAGTGATTCTCCTATTTTCAGCCTCCCAAGTGCTGGGATTTCAGGGCACACCCAGCCATGCCCAGTCTCAATTGAAGTCTCAGCACAGCACAGTCCAGCACAGCATGCCAGGGATCCAACCCAGTCGCTGCACTCTGCCTAAGCAGGTGCTTTAGTCCACTGAACTATTTGGCCTGCCCAATTCTTTCTTTAAAAATCATTATTCCTTTTATTTCTTTCTCTTATCTAATTGCCCTGGCTAGTGTTTCCAGAACTTTATTGAACAGCACTCATGATAGTGGGCATTCTTGCCTTCCTATTAATTCTTAAATGAAGGCTTTCATTTTTTTTCCATTTAGATGTTCATTGTTAGGTTGTAATAAATAGTTTTTTTCAGGTTGAGGTAAAGACCATCTATTCCTATTTTTTTTTTAGCAGTAGTTGGGATTAAACTTGGGAACATGTGCTTGCCAGGCAGACACTTATGTTGCTGAGCTATCTCCCCAGCCCTCTATTCATATTTCCCATACAGTTTCTATTATGAATGAGTGTTGGATATTGTCAAAAGCTTTTTCTGCACCTATTGAAATGATAGTGATTTTTGTCTTTGGCTCTGTTGATGTGGTGTATTAAATCTATAGATTTGCATATATTGAAACATACCTGTATTCCTGGGATGAATACACTTGATCAAGATATATAAGCAGATGTATAAACAGATGCAGTCTGTTTGGTATCATTTTATTGAGGATTTTCACATCTAATTTATTTATGGTGATTGGCCGATAGTTCTCTTTTTTGGTTGGGTCTTTCTCTGGTTTTGGTATCAGAGTAATATTTGCCTCCAGGAATGAGTTTGGGAAAATTGTATTCCTTTGAGTTCATTGAAGAGTTTAAGAAGAGTTGGCATTCAATCTATAATTTTCTTATAAAATTCAGCTGTGAATCCATCAGGACCAGGGTTTTTCTTTTCTGATAGGCTTTTTAATTGTATTTTCTATTTCATTCACTGTTACTGGGTTATTCAGAATTTTTAGAGCTTCTTGATTCAGCTTTGGTAGTTTGTACGCTTCTAGGAATCTGTCCATTTGTTCCATGTTTTGCATCCTATGAGTATAAAGATTTTGGAAGTAGTTATTAATGATCTTCTGAATTTCCATAGGGTCTTTGGTGATTTCACCTCCTTCATGCCTTATTGCATCATTTGTTTTCTCAAAGGACCAACTCTTCAATTAATTCTTTACATTGTTTTCTTCATCTCCATTGCACTTGTTTCTGCACTGATCTTTATAGTTTTCTGCCCTCTTAGGGCTTTGGGCTTAAATATTCCTTAATTTCTTCTTTAATTTCATCTGTGACCCATTGATTGTCCAAGAATCTGTTATTTAGTTTCCATGTGTTTATGGGGTTTTTGCAGTTTCTAATCTGTTTCTTTTGTCCATGATTTCCAGTTTCATTGCATTATGGTCAGATAATATGCATTAGATAACTTTGATTCTTTCTCATTTTCTTAACTGCTCTGTGTTCTAGTAAATTGAGTATTTTAAAGAACATCCCATGTAAAGCTGAGAAAAATGTGTATCCTGGCACTGTTCAGTGGAACACTCTATAAAGATCTACAAAATCCATTTCTTCATAAGTTTTGTTTAGTTTTGTAATTTTTTTTGCTTGTTTTTGTTTAGTTGATCTGTTTGTCTCAGTGTTGTGTTACAACCTCCCAGTATAACTGTGTTATTGCTCATTAGATTCTTTTTTCAGAACCAGGATTGAACTCAGACCCTTGCACTTACCAGGGAAGTGTTTATTCTACTAAGCCATCACCCCGGCTCTCATTAGAATTTTCGTGTCTGTTAAATTTGGCTTTTAGTTGATGCTCTTACATTGGGTGCATATATAATTGTTTTTTCTTCTTGCAATTTTCCCCTAACAAGAATGTAGTGACCTTCTTTATCCTTTTAATCACTCTTGGCTTGAAGATGACATTCTTAGCAACCAGAATAGCTGCCTGCTTTTTTCTGGGTTCTTGTTACATGGAGTATAATTTTTCTTCAAGCAGTTCTTCCAGCTTACACTGGAATTCTTGATGTTCTGAATATCTGTTGGAATATGTTTCATGCATTGTAGTTCTTTCCTGCATTCTTCATTCAATGGTTCCATCATTTTCCCATTCTCTCTTTTTTCAGTCTATGTCTTCTTTAAATGCACTAAGAAATTCTTTCATGCTTGTTGTCATTTTCCTTTTTACCAGAGAGATTATGTCTGAGCTGATTTCCTCCATATCCTGATGGAATTGTGTATTACTGATGCTATCATTTCCAAAACTCTAGATATTTGACTTCCAAGTTCCTGTATGACCTTGTCTCTTGGATTTGTTCGGGGTGGACTGGAGGTCTGATAGTACCTTTTAACATTTTTGAAGCTCCCAGTGTTCACCCTACCTCTGCAGTGATGGTCAGGGAGTGGGTGCAGTTTAGCAAGGCTCCCACAAGAGAGGAAGAATGGGGTAGTCTCACCAAAAATCACAAGGTGTAGGCTTCAATGTGGCTTCCATCTCTGTGGGAGGGACAAGTCACAGCTCAAGAAGAATCTGATGATGGTGAGGGCAGACTGAAGCTCTGCAAGGCTCTCCCAGTGATGGTTTGGTGCAGGGTGGAGCTCACTAAGGCTCTTGCAGGTCCTTGCTGCTGTACTCTGGGCACCAGCTTTCTACAATGGGCAGATCTAGCTCAACCAAACTCTGATGAGGGTGGCTGGGTGGGGGTACAGGACATATAATCTAATTTGTATATATTTCCATATCTTCTGTGCTCCCTTTTGCTATTGATGTTATTTCATTGTGGTTTCAATGTATCATTTATTTTATTGTGTTATGGTCTGAAAATATTTATGAAGTAATTTTGAGTCCTTTGTATTTACTTAAGCATGTGTTTTGGCTAATATTTAATCTGTTTTGGGCCAACCAGATAGCTCAATGGACTAAAGCACCTGCTTAGGCAGATGCAGGGACTGGGGTTGAATCTCTAGCTTGCTATGCCAGCACTGCCCCTGTGGCACAGTGACACAGCAAATGAGAATGAGTGTGGTGGCATGTGCCTCAATCCAGTGCTTGAAAGGCTGAAAACAGGAGAATCACTATGGGTCCGATCTGTGTAGTGAGACCCCTATAGACCCTCTACTAAATACATGGAAAATAATTAATCTGTTTTATAAAAAAGTTCCATAGGCTGCTGAGAATGTTTATTCTGTTGTTAAAGTGTTCTATGTATACCTACCAAGTATTTGTTGGGATGTTTGGTTTAATTCTAGTGTCTCTTTGTTCATTATTTTTCTAGTTGATCTATTTGTGACAGTAAGATATTCCGTTCCCCCACAATGCTTGTGTTGATGTTTCTGCCATCTTGTATGACTAGTAGTGATTGTTTTAGTAAGTTGAGTACAACATTTTTTGGTACATGTTTCTGTATATTTTACCTCTTTCTGTTGAGTTATTCCTTTAAACAATATGTTGTTCCCTTCTTTGCTACCTCTTTTCTGTTTTTGTTTTAAGTTCTATCCTTTCTGAAAATAGGCTAGCTCCTCCTCCTTCTTTTGGGGTTTCTGTTGCATGGAACATTGTTTTTCCTCTTTGACTTCTAGTCTATGACTTTCTTTTGAGTATAAATGTGTTTCTTATATAAAACATTTTACAATCCTCTTTGCCAGCTCAGCCCACCCCGAATGTAGGGCTGGCACTGCATATGGTGCCGGGGATCAAACAGCAGTCCCCTACACCTACCTAAGCCTTCCTAAGCAGGTGCTTTAGACCACTGAGCTATCTCTCTGGCCCTTGATGTTGTTTCTTCCTATCTGTGTCTTGATTGGGAAATTAGGCCATTCACATAGCACAACTATTGAAAAGTATTAACCTATTCCTGTATTAGTTTTCTGCTCCTAAATTCCTTTTTTCCTTTTCTACTCATGCCTGCTCTTTTTGTTCCATTAGAATTACCACCTTGTTAACTTCATTTTTTAAATGTATTTGATACAGGGTCTCACTGTGAAGCTCAGACTGGTAGTGATCCTCCTATTTTCAGCCTCCCCAGTGCTGGGACCACAGGCATGCTCTGCCACTCTTGGTCTCAGTGGCTGGCTCCGAGCTCCTGGGGGTGGGGCCAGTGCAGCATGTGGTACTGGGGAGGTTGAAAACAGAAGGATCTATTTCTCAGCTATCCTAGAGAATTTTTTACAATGTTTGTTTTATGGTCTTGAATTTCTTGAGATGTTCTTTGTCATGGAAATCCCTCATTTCTCCATCAGTTTTAAATTAAAGTTTTGTAGTATACACAATCTGCATTCAAAGCTATTTTCTTTCTTGGCTTGAAACATTTCACTCTAAGCTCTTCTCACCTTTAAGTTTTGTGTTAAGAACGTTGTTGCAATTCTAGTGGATTTGTCTTATAAGTGACTCCTTGCTTTTCTCTAGAAGCTTGTAAGGTTCAGTCCTTGGCCTGGACTTCTAGAATTTTGATTATGATGTGTCATATAGTGGTTCTTTTCTGAACGTGGTTACTTGGGGCTCTATATGACTCATTTGTGGTTACTTTTCATATTTTGTATGTAATATGTTACTTTTGCATATTTTGGATGTTTTCTGCTATTATTTCTGTAAATAGCTTTTAATGTCATTTGTGCTGTCTTCTGGTTCTTCACACATTTCATGATTAGTCTTTGTTACATCAACCAAAGCCTTTTTGGTTGATATTTTGTGGAAGTATTTTAGTATTTTTAAAAGTATCTCTAAATAATTTGTACTTTATACAAGTCCAGTCTTCTGTCTCTGACACCTGGTCTTCAGCATTGGCTGCTTCTGCTGATGATACTTTCCACTGAATTTTTAATATCCTGAATTTATTTGCTACACATTCATGTACTTTATTTACTAAAATGGCATTTCATGCTTTCTGTCATTTTTTAATCGCAGCTTGCTCTTTATTACCATCTTCTGTGAGTTCATTATGATTTTGTTCATTATGTGTTTTTGTATTCAGTATTTGTTTTCTTACATCTCCAAGATCATCAAGCAATTTATTGATCTGTTTGTAATTCCCTTTGTTATCATTTCAAAGAATTCTACTGTTGCTTTTTATTTTCTCCCCTTTGATGCCCATGGATCAGATTTCAGGAAGTTGGGGAATTTTGAAAGGTACTTTGTTGCCTTGTCTTCTCATGTCTTTATTGGGAAAGTTTTTGTCTGTTTATTTTGTTTTGGGATTTATGCTGAAAGGATTTACCAATATGCAGATCTCTTTAGTTAGAGTCTATTTTCAGTGATGTCTCCAGTCATAACTAATCCCAAGATCCAATTATCTCCATAAATGGGTGAGGAGGATGTAGTATGTTAAGTCTAACAACCACATTTTTGAAAATGAGCCCCTGTAATGCTAATGACCAAAGGAAACCCACACATTGATATCTAGATGAAATAAATTAACAGAAACAACTATGTAACCTTTACAATAGCAATAAAAATAGCAACAGTAGTAGCATCAAAGAAAGACTGGATATTGTTATCCAAAGAAGCAATATTGCACCATCATTCACCATAGAAAATCCATCTATAATTATAATATAAACACTAAAATTAACATTGGCATACAGTAAATATCTATTAGGTGCTATAGCTATATCTCTACTAATAGCAAAGTATTTAATAATACCATAAAATTGATTATTTAAATATTCAAAGTTCTTAGTGGTTATACTAGAAATAATAAAGAGGGTGGGAACCTGAAGATGACAAAATGTAGATTTTATTTTGAAAACCAGGGATCAGACTGAAGGTCTTGCACTTACCAAGCAGACACTTATGCCTCTGAGCTAGCTCCCCAGTCCAAGGATCCTACTTAATAGTAAGGAAAAACTAATAATATTGGACAAAAGTAACAGAAAACAACAAAAAGAAAAAGAAAAAAAATTCAGCATAAGGGCCAGAAGAAAAATCAAAAGGAAAAAAGAAATTAAAGAGAAAACACTTCAATTTCCACAAAAAGAAGCAGGTGGAAAATAAAGACAAAGTTTTCAGTCCAAAAGTTCCTGTCTTTTTGAATGATCAATTTCTGCCTGATATCTTTAATGTTTGTATAGAGTAAGTCACAATTTTCCCTGACTGTATGACCTGTGGGTCTCTGTGTATCTCTACCCTATTCCAGAGCTCTTCCATTCATACATCCCAGAATGTGGCAATTGTCTAAGCCACATTGTGACCTTGCTCATAAATCTGGGCACTAATTAGAACTCTAGTCTCTGCTTGATTTGGGCAGTGGTCTTGAGGTTCAACAAGATTGCTGGACTTGCTCATAGGATTTTGAGATCGAGCTGTCTCAGAAACAACATTTGCTGGGCCTGGTTATCAGAACTGAGGTCAGTAGCTGTGTCCTTCATAATTAGAATTTAGATTTCTCAAGAAGTCTATATCTACCATGTACCCTCTCCACAGCTATTTCCTGTGGCTGTCCTTTACCAGTCACTGTGGAAAGACAACACTAGAAACCCTGAAGTAGAGCAGTGTTCACTTCTTCCCCAAATGAAACCTGATTAAACTCTATGAAAAAATGGGAAACACTTCACTGGGTTACTTTTCCAACTCTAGTCTAACACCAAGTCACTTTGGGAGTAAAATTTGATGATTTTGAAGTTTAAAATAGCAGTGGATTTTATCTGGGGCTAGCACTACTGGCCAGATCTATTAGTTTTCCCTATTAGTTTTCTCTACAGCTGCCCATGCTATGGGACTTATTTCCTCTCCTCAGGTATTAGCTTCATATATGATCAGGTTGTTGCTTGAGTGGTGTTTCTTCTCCCTAGTATCAGCAGGAAATACAACCCAGAGTGGTCTTGGAGCTGATGGTTCTCAGTGGTCAGAGCATAGCATCCAAAAAATTATATTGTTGGCCAGGAGAGAATCCTGCACAGAATCAAGTTCTTAAGTTGACAGAGGGATAGGTTCCTTTCAGTTTAGAAGAGATTATAATATACAAAGTATAAAGTGTAATATAAAATATACAAGTTATTGTTTTTCTTTTTATATTTCAAAGATAATTTTTTTTTTATGAATGGGAATGAGATGCATTAAAGGTGGGGGAAAAGCAAGCAAGGCACTAGCCTGATTACTAGGGAGTCAGAAAAAGAAATTAAATCTTCTTAAACCTGGATAATTAAATTACTGTAAAACCCAGAATTGGACTACCAAGATAGCTCAGTTCAATAAGTGCCTGCTTAGGCAAGCTCAGGGACCCGGGTACTGCAGGCTGAACTGGACACCGAGCCCAGGTGTGGTCCAGGTTCACTTCTGTAATTCCAGTACTGGGGAGGCTGAAAACAGGAGGATCATTCTGAGCTGCATAGTGAGACCCTGTGGCAAATGCACAAAAAATAAAATAAACAAAATAAATTTATAAAAGAAAATGATCTTTACCTAAGAAACTGGGCTATGTGGGTTGTTAAATTATAAGTGCATCCCAGCCTTATTGTGAACGCATTATTTTAACTTAGGGTGAGTAGTGTATAGTAAAGACCCTGAATACTTCTCTGGGACTTCAGAGACCAACCAAATAAGGCAAGATGCTACCCCAAGACCTTTTTCCATAGTTTTCTGAAATTTACACTCCTTAGGAGAGTTTCCTTTCCTGGTCATATAACAGTGAAGTAAAGTCCATCTTGGACCTATGCTAAGGTGTATCACCTAGTATTAGAGGCTTGTTCACATTCTGGAGCTATCTAATGGGTGAGTACTCTACTGTCTTGCATCTTTTCATAATGTGTGTCCTCCTAAACATCAATGTACTTCTGATTTACTAATCATGTTTTCTTTAACATCATCAGTCCCATGCATTCACAGGCTAAATCTGACTATTTGTTTATTCTCTAAATATAAAATAAATATTGATCAGATAAATGAGAATTCTGAGTGGTACCATCTCAAAAAAATCATGTAGCATTTTTACCATACAAAAGTGAGGGATGCACAGTAATCAATATTTCACCGATGTGCATGTTTTTGAAAATACAACTCATTATGCTCCTCCATGAAATGTTAATTCAGAAAGTTTGAGGTAGAAAATTGTTAGTATGTATGATTTCACTGGGTAAAAATTTTCCCCAGATGATATTTATAATTGGCTATATGTAGGAGCTAACTTTTAAGGGTTTATATCACTTTAGAGGATAATTCTAGAATGTTCTTCTGTGTGACCTATGACTTTTTGCAATCCTCATAATTCCCACACTTTGAAAAGAGATGTAGACACTATTTTATTTTGTTCTGTCCACTTGGAATTCCTTGATTTCAGATACATAATTTTCCTATAAAGAAGTAAACCTGAGATATTTGTCAGGGATTTGGAGAATGAATAGCTTCTCTCTTCTATAGATACCAGGAGAACATTGTTCTTTTCCAGGCAGTGAGGTATGAGAATAGAACTGCTATGATCATTGTGCAACCCCAAAGGCACTTGCAGAGTGTCAAGAGACTCTTTGTGAAGTCTGGTGATGAAGTTGGTACGCAGACAGGGATATTAAAATTAAACCAGTCCTTTATGAAATCCATACACTTCCTCGTTGTCCTTTTCTTCTTTAATTAAGTTTATTGGTATATTATAGGTATACACAATGATCATACTCATCATAAGGAATTTGTACCGAGCAAAATCTATTTTGATTCTTTTTTTCCAAGCCCCCTTTCCTCTCTTTCACTTCTCGTCCTCTCCGTGTTTACAAAGATTTTTCCCCATTTTATCCTGTTTTTAATCATGTTTCCCTTTTTTATTTCTTCCTTTTCTCCTTGCTCCATCCTAATTCTTCTTTCCTTTCTAAGAATTTATTTCTATTTCATCATATCTATTATACATTTTGGTCCTTATTTACCCTTTCAGTTTCTCCTACTAAGGAGAAAATATTACATTTACACACATGAATCTGATTTATTTGACTTATGGTATGGTTTCAAGTTACATCCAACTACATAGAAATGTTTCAAGTTTACCCTTTATGTAAGAGTAGTATTCCATTGGAGAAAAAAAAAAAAACCCTACATTTTCTCTATCCATTCCTTAGTTGATGGACATATGGGTTGTTTCTAAGATTTCCCTACTACACGCTGTGCTGCTATGAACAAGGATGCACAAATATCACTATAGCATGATGTTATTCTTTCAGGACGATACCCAGAAAGGGGGAATAGCTGGGTCAAATGGGTCCTCTAATTGTAGATTTCTGAGAAATCTCCATGCTGATTTCTATACCGGTTGCACCACTCTGCACTCCCACCAAAATAGAAAGGTTCCTTTTCCCCCATATCCCTAATAATCTTTGCTACTGGTTGAGGTTTTGATGACGGTCATTCTTGCCAGAGTTATAATGAATCTTAGCATCATTTTAATTTGTATCTTTCTAATATCCCGTGACTTTGAACATTTTTCATATATTTATTTACTACTTCTATTTTTTTTTTAGTCTGAGAAGTGTATATTCATCTCAGATGCCCATTTTCAGACTGAGTCTTTAAATTTGAGAAATTTGATTTTTTAAAATCCTTTTATATGTTCTAGATATAAATTCTTTTTCTGAAGGACAACTGGCTAAAAAGTTTTTTCAGACTGTGTGTTGTCTTTTCACACTGCTGTTGATTTCTTTTGCTGTGCAAAAGCTTTGTAATATGATGAGATTCTAGTTATTGATTCTTTGTATTATTTATTGTATGATCAAGGTTTTCTTCATGAAATCTTTGCCTACATCTAGGTCTTCAAGAGTTCTGCCTATGCCCTGACTCAGCAGATTTAGTGTTTCTGTTTTAATATTTATATTTTTCATCCAATTTGATTTCAGTTTAGTTCATGGTAGTAGACATGGGTTTAGTGTTAGTCTCTGGCTTGTGGAAAGGTATTTTTTAGAACCACTTATTAAAGAAGCTATCTTTATTCCAGTGAATGTGTTTGTCTCCCTCCACACTCTTGCGGCTGAGTGTATTTGAAGTTTTTTCTGCAACTTCTAATCTGTTCAGCTGGATTTTTTCTTTGCCAGTACTGTGCTGTCTTTCAGACAGTCACTTTGTAATATAATTTCAAGTCAGAAATTGTAATGGTTCTTGCCTTGCCTTTGCTGCCTAGAATTGCTTTTGCTATTCTAGGTCTCTCTTTTAGGGCTGCTTTCTCTAATTCTATATTCATAGCCACTTTTGCCTAGGATATAACCTAATGAATCTTTGTATTGTTTACATCAGCTTGTGCTGGAGATTTTAACATCTTAAACTTAAAATTTCCTAATTTATGCATAATACACCACTATACAAGGGTGCGAACTTCAGTTTCCTGAAGAAGAAAATGGAGGCCCTGAAAAGTCTTCAATGAAGACAAAAGTGTTCACTGAAATAACATATATTCCTGCAAAGCCATGTTTTTGTACAAGATTAAAAACATAAAATTCCAGGGCTAGAAAGATGGCTCAAAGGACTAAGCACCTGCCTAGAAAGTGAAAGACCTGGATTCATTCCCTGGCACTACATGCTGCTCCTGCCCTGCCCCTGGGTGCACGGAGCCAGCTGCTGAGACTGCGCATGGTAGTGCATGCCTGTGATCCCAGTGCTGGGGGCACTGAAAACAGGTGAGTCTGAGCTGCATAGTCAGACCTTGCACAAAATAAAATTTTAAAAATCCCTACATGAGAAACACCATAGTCCATCTAGTAACCATATTTTCTAAGCTAGAAATTCATAAATATAACCTTGCAAAATATTTTTGCTGATTTCCCCATTCATTGTATAAAGTCTCAGACTAACATGAAACACTCCTTTCACATTATGTCTCTTACAAATTGCCCCTATTGGAATAAAGATAATATTACATGAGATAAAGATTATTCCAGAAAATTTAGGGCATATGGTAGTCATATCTAGGAAACATCCACCTTGTTTTATAGGAATAAATTATTGTTAAAATGTACACGCTGCTAGAAGGGCTGTTACCAGTCTGCAGGTCATAAAGATAAAAACAGCTAAACCAAGCTCTTAGTGGGGAATTGGCAAGTGAAAAGATGCATTCTACACACAATAGGTATGCAGTGAATATATTTGACTGACAAGAACCCTGCTAGGATTAGCAGTGAGCTATTTAAACCCTGCTGTTTTTTGTTGACTTTGCCAGCTTTGGCTGCAATATGAGGATTCTATATCCATTAACAGGAACCCCAAGCTGTATCTCATCTTTCCCTATTTTAAAACTTTCAAAAGCCATATACTCAGGTGCTAGACCCTTAGTAGAGACTGATAGATGTACAGGCTCAGAATATAACAATTTTATACTAGATTATTTATTGAGCATTAATATTTCACTGTGTCTGTGTCAACAAGCCTGTTACTATGGATTTGTAAATATATTCATTTAACTGTAAAATGATAGTCTTGAGTTGAAATTAACCTGCTTTTAACCTATGCATTTTAGGCATCTGGCATCTAAAAATACTGCTCTACAACAGAAGTCAGTGGAGACAAAACTACATAGCTGAAAAATAGCAATGAGAGAGGAACAAGTCTTTCAATTTCTGGAAGAGACCAAAAGAAACAAAAATATAGGGCATCACTGCAAACCAAAACTAAAAAAGATTTTTTAAAATAGTTATCTGATATTCATACATGACATAGCTACATGTCATATACACTTAAGTCACAAACATTCAAACAGATCTCAAATACTAATCAACCAAAGGTTGCAAGAGTTTATACTTCAAAAGACACAGCAGTCCAATTTAGGAAGGAAGCAATTATATTTGCAGAAATGGAGCAATGTGCTGTGGGTTCCAGAGAGTATCTGCAGAAAAATCAATAACATGTACAAGTCTTGTACTTAAGTTAAGCTTCACTAATATATGATGAGTATAGATGATCATTTTCTTTGAATGACCAAATTTGACTTATCAGATTCCCACCTCCCTGTGAAAGAATTTGTTGCCCTATCTAACTGTCTTTGGTCATTTCTCAGAATCTCCTCTCAACTCCCTATGGAGCTTTTTTCTCATAGGAGTGACTACTGACATTACACATTTATTATATACTAAGCACTGTGATTTACATGTATGATTTCATCTATCAAAATGGTTTTATCTTCAGTCATTTTGCAAAGCAACATGCTGAATTTCATAAGTTAATAAATGGCAGAGTCAACATGATACCTAAATTTTAACCCAGACTGTCTGATTTTAAATTTCATATCACAGAATTAATTATTAACTATGACCTTTAGATTGCCTAAAAACTAAATATTTTTATTTTATTTAATTTTTAGGCAATCTAAAGGTCATAGATAGGAAATTTCAATGATTGCAAGCTCAAAAACTCAACTATGAAAAGTGGTTCTGAAATACAATGAAATTGTTCTGCTAAACCATACAAATTTTAAGGGAAAGGTAAAAAGTAGCAGACAATGTTTGTATCACTGGCTTTTAGAATTATCAATTTTAATTAGACAGAATCTGGCAGTTCAAACTCCAAAGAACACGCTGAACTTGTATGTTGCCCATTTTAGTAATGATTCACCAGGCTTTAAATCTGATTTCATCAGAACTTACCAGAATTGCATCCAAGATGTTTCTTATTTTCTTTGTCTACCAGTTCTATTTGCTGTTCTCATCTTGTCCTTTTCTCGATGTAATACTAATTGTTTTGGAAGACAGAGACTTTAGTAGGATCCTCTGAATGATTATTGTAGCGTTATTTCAGATTCCTCCTTCATTGCTGTCTGTAGAGATTGTTTTTTTTTTCTCCCCTCTCCACTCCTCTTATTCCTCCCCTCTACTTTCTCTCATAAATTTCTCATTCCATAATTCATTCTTCTGATGGTCTGAAGAACATTTTTCTGTTTGTTCTATATCTAGACCCGTGGTATGAAAGATGTAGGTTCCAAACTTTTATCAGCTTGGGGATAAGTACAAACATGTGGGCTTTCACTAATTTTAAGACAATTTTTTCACATTTCATCTTTTGTGAGATTCAATCCATATCTAGTACAACCAGTGGTGCCTTTAATTTTGTGAAATGCAGTAGTTCAATGACTTCCATGGCAGTGACATGCTGTCAAGTGACTCAGGAACTCCTTATTTTTCCCTACTTCTCTTTTCCCTACAGAAATAGACAAATGTAATGTTTCCAATTTCTCCTTTTTTCTTTTCAGGCACCATATAAAAGATAAAAAAATCTAAGCTCTGTGGTATTGAGGCTCTTTATCTTATGATTTTTAGGAAATATATAAGAACTCCCCCTGAAAAGTCAGATTCCAAACTGTGCTGTTCATTTTTCCCAGGCGTTTTCAAACACACTTGCCTCACTCTTTCTTCATCCTATCTGTCTGCCTCTGGTATGTGGCAAGGTGCTACATATTGCAAGCTTAGGTTACTGTAGCAGGACTGGTGGGCACTTATGTGCCATGTGTACTAGATGTATTTATTCTATGATTACCTTTCCTCTGTAGCCAAGGCTGTGAGTGGAAATATAACATCTCTGCAGCTTTCTACTGAGTGTCAGATTTTGCACTTTGGAAATGTTTGATAGGTGGAGATTAAGTGGCAGGAGCACATCTCTGAGGAAGGCAGATTCACAGTGTAACTTTAATTCTCCTGTTAACTTTTTCATTTCCCTGTAGAAGTTGTTTCTGTCCATATTTTTACTTCAGCTGGGCTGAGTGGGAGAAAGAACTCAAAGGGAGGTCGAAGCAGATGGTTGTCACAAACTGCATACGGCAATTGAGAATTAGTGTGCAAGCATATGCAACCTGGTACAGTATGAAGCGTTCCAGCATATGAGTGCTGAGATAAATCAAGCCTGGAGAAGATCAGGATGATAAAAAGATGAGCTCTTCTTTCTCTGTTACATATATATATTTAGGCTTTCTGAATTCATTAGGCTATGTTCTCTGTTTTCAGTAGGCAAGTTAACACCTAAATTAAGCAGATTCCTATAGGTTCTGGAATCTTGCTTTTTTCTCTCATCCAGTAAGCATTCTGAAGAGAAATATTTCTGAAGAAAGATATTTCATAGAAGGAGGACTAGGAATGATTAAACTGCCTGGAAATATTTAACTATTGTAATAATTATTAAGATGTAATGATTTATATTTCCTCCCCAACTTGTGAACAACTGTGTACCAGTCACACCCAAGTTATGTGCTCCTGTTTTGACTACTTGTGACCCTACCATTTGAAAGAAGTCCACTCACAAACCTATGTACATGAATTTTTCTGATAAGGATGATCCTAAACAGCTACTTACACCATAGCAGCTAACAGTAAGCAGCTCCACATTCACAGCCTGGGGTTTTGACAGTAGTCCAAAAGAGATGTATACAGTGTGTTTTATCATTTTAAAGAACTCATAATCATCCTCAATAGTAGTCTTACGAATGTTGGGTAGGAAATGCAGAAACAAGGGAGCTTAATTACTATCCCCTCTCTTCTCAGAAGAATAAAGGCCAATTCTGCCATCAGAGTTGATCCACCACAGCTCTGACCTGAAAGGCGTGGCTTCCCTAGGCTGCCCCCAAGGCCAGGGCTCTCCACTCTGTTCCTGCTGTCAGGACCCTTCTCCTAACTCATCCCCAAGGAGTTTTAAAGAAGCCATTGGTGTTTTCAACAAGGACCTTCCTTTTTTCACATTTCTGTTTCATGTACTTTCCCATCTATCCTTCTTTGTAAGATGCCAAAGAAAGCAAAAAGGGAGATAGTGATAAGTATTGGCTTAAGAACGAATATTGAATTATATATTGGTAGACCAAAACACAAATCAACTCCAAACTACAGGAGTCCAACAACATGCACATAAATCATTTATAACGATAATCCAAGACTAGGTCCAAATCTCATTAAAGTATATGAATCCTTAATCTATTTTGGCAAAAAAGCGCCAATACACATTTTTTCTTTTTATCATAAATTACAGTTCTGTGGCACTGTGCAAATATTACCAAGCTGTAAGACAGCTGTGCTCCATTAAAATGTGTAATGGTCGCTGATTTCTTACAGCACATGGTCATCAGGCTGAATCTACAGCCAGTAATTAGGAAGATGAAATGTTTAATTGTGCCTTAATTTTGATAAAATTTATCTGTCACACATCCCGCAGCCCAGCATTATGCTCACAAATCAATGTCATCAAGCAGAGCAGGAACTCGAGCACCAGACTCTAGTCTCTGACAGATTCATTTGAATATGTAACTGCTCATGATAAGCAACCAGGCTAAGGAAGAAAGTGAAAACTTTCCCTATTGATGTGGTCCTGGTAAGGTAGATCTTGGTACTTACTTAAAGGAGACGTAAGGTTCAAAGACAGTTTCATTTTTAACAGTGTCATTAACTCTAGCTGTGATGATGCCAAGACAACCACTCAAGGTCTAATTATTTAATTTTAAAGTCTATTAATATGGAGAGAAAAAATGTAGGTGGGAGAAGAGTAGAAGGATAAACAAGAGAATTTAAAACACCCTTTGTGTTCCTATATGTGAATATCCTTATTTTTATTATTATTATTATTTTTTTTTGTCTTTTTGAGACAGGGTCTCACTATGCAGTTCAGGCTGGCCTTAAGCTCACTTTGTAGCTCAGGCTGGTCTCGAACTCACAGCAATCCTGCCTCAGCCTCCTGAGTGCTGGGATCACAGGTGAATATCCTTACTTAAAAATGGATCAAATAGATTGGCAACTTTGAACTGGGTAGTTGGGTATTTATAGATTTATAGAACATTGGAATCTTAGAGATGAAACTCATCTTATTTTATGTACCTGAAAACTGAAGGCCAGAGCGATGGCAAGGACTTGGGCATCTTCACAAATTTTCTCACTTTATATTTATAATTATGGTAACCTACATCTTACAGAAAATTATATAATCCTTTTAAGCAGTATTTACCAATCATAATGTGAATTCATTTTTTAACTGGCAAGAAATATTTTTAAGCACAGGCAAGTGTAAGTACAAATACCTGCCAATGCTGAAAATTAATTTATGTCATGTTTTCCCTACAAAATGAAGCAGTGATCATTCTTTCTCACCCACAATAACTATGGCTTGTTATCCAAAAGAACTTAACGAGCATATGTCGAAATGTACTTTACATTTTTATTTTGCATGGCTCCGGAAATAAAAATAATTGAGGACAGTCGTAGCAAAGATGGTGAGGATGGGTAGACAGCAGGTGAGAAGAAGAACACTTTGAAATTAAGATGAGCTCCATAAAGGGCATGATATAGCCCAATGCCCTGAAAATTTAAGTGTCCAAATGGAAGGTCAGGGTTCTCAGGACATCAAGTTAGATTTGTTGTGATTCTGACTATGTTCTCAATGGGTAAATATTTTGCTAATGGACATCAGTAAACTTTCTAAGCTAACCAGTCACTTGTAGTATGGTTAATGGATCCACTGAAGCCACAAAGTGTGCCAGCTTACTTTAAAGAAAAATAAGGCTTAAGATCAGGAATAGAAGAGTCTTCAAGGAGAGCCAAATGGCATTAAGCTATAGCCTGCTAACAAGACTCATTAAAACACTTCTCTAAACTTAGCCATGGAAATATATCCAAGCTAAAGATATCATACTCCCCAGCCCCTTTTGTACTATTTTCATGGGCAGATATTTTCAGGGATTGGATAAAAAGATGGTATTCTGGTAAGATAGTTGTTTTTATCTCATTGGCATACCACATAGGCTAAACAGAAGCTGGAATAAGTAGGAAGGTACAAATGGCATGAAGAGTAATACTAAATAACTGCCATTTGTGCATCTCTTTATAACAAACTGCTTCACATCCATTGTCTTACTTGGAGTTTAGAGAAATTTGATTTATTCCAAAATCATGTGATCATACAAGAAGGATTCAAACCAGGGTGCTCAGTCCTGGAGATTGAATCTTTTATGAGCCATTCTAAACGCTGGCTACTTGGGTTTCTTTCTCATTATGAAAATACCATTTCCCAGAGTCCGTTGGAGTGAGGGTTATCCATATGATATGGGTATGGTAGTCCCATTCTCCACAGGGGATACATTCTCAGACCCCAATAGATTCCTGAAACTTTGAGTAAGACCAAAGCCTATATATATATATCTTTTTTTTTTTGCTTTGTTTTGTTTGTTCCTGTTTGATCTCATTATTTTTCTCACCATCCTCAGCCTGTGATTATTTTTTATTTTTATATTAAGTATACCTTTCACTTTTTCACCTAAAGGAAGCATGTTACATCTTTTGTGTATCCAAATTGCCAATAGCATTGCCCTTGCAAACCGGGCATGTTAATAAGATAAAGAATAATTGAACACAAGCATTGTAATTCAACAACAATTGATAAAATAGTATAAATAGCATGACAACACTGGAAGAAGAAAAAAAATCATGTCCTAGGCAGGATGGAATATGAAGGCACAAGATTTCGTTACACTACTTAGAATGATCTGTGATTCAAAACTCGTGAGTGATTTATTTCTGGAATTTTCTATGTAATAGTTTTGGGCAACAGTTGGCCACATCAAAACCAAGATAAGGGAGGCCTACTAAATAGCATTCAAACATTTACTTAAGACTTTTATTTAGATCAGAATTACATGAACAGAGAGAAAGACAGGGTGCAGACATTTGGGGTGCTCCATATGGTGACAAAAACAGTAGTATTTTGGAGCCAGCAGTCCTGGTGTCAACTTCCTGATTTACCAGCCAGCTAATTTAGCAGGTTTTTGTTCAGGACAGAAGCAGATTTTTGATTCTACGTCTCCTAACACTGGCAGGGACTGCAGCTGCCTTCATGATACCACTAGGCTATGACTTGAGGACACACTTCCTATATGCCTAGGTTAAGTAGAATGAATCCCACAGGCTCCAGGCAGAACCTCAATGGACACACCTAAATCATATAATATATATATATATATAATTTCAGAATTTAAAAATTTTTGAAACACCTAATACTTTTGAAAGTTTTTATTACATTTTGATGATGTTGGAGAGATACCATAAATCAATTATGCAGAAAGTCTAGATTCTAGCCCAAAGTATGTATGTGTATATGTTGGCTTCAAGAGATGAATCTTACAAAGTAACATATAGCTTAAACGTTAAAGAACAAATAATACCCTGTACAACTAGAATCTGAAAATATGCAGTCACAGGGAGATTAAATAATACATCTTAAGTCTCTTGATATTTTTGAAAAATCCGTGCGTCACAAAATAAAATGAAGAAATTTAAAATTTCCAAGAATCAAATGATAATGGTACCATACCATACTAGAACATATAGGACACGATGAAAATCATTTTAGGTGTAATGTTTATATCTATCAATATTTATGTTTAGAAAAAAGAGAGTGATCCCAAATTAATAACTTAGAGAAATCCAGAAAAAGGGAGTAATATAAATATAAAATATGTATAAGAAAAGGAATGATAAAGATTAAACTGGATATCAAACAATCAAGGCTAAAATAATGAAGGCTCAATTAATCAAAGTTGGTTCTTTGAAAGAATCAATATGATTAATAAATCCTTAGTTAAACTCACCAAAAGAAACAATGAAATGTTTCATATTAAAACAATTTTAAATGCAAAAGATAAAATCACCACAGATACTACTAAAATCCAGAGGATTTTAACCAATTATTTCAAATATTTATATTCTAATAAATTGGAGCATCTAGAAAAAAGGGATAAATTTCTAGATAAATGTGAATCACCAAAATTTAATAAGCAGATATAAAAATCTTGAATAGAGCAAAACAGACAATAATTAAACCTCTACCAACAAAGACAAGCTCAAGATCTAATAGATTCACTGGTAAATTTTATTAAAATTTCAGAAAACTAACATCAAGCATCCTTAAAGTCCTTAGAATAAGGGCAGGCCAGATAGCTCAGCAGATTAAAGTGATTGCTTAGGCAAACCCAGGGACCAGGGTTCGATCCCAAGTATCCTGCTGTCCCTGCACCTGGGAGCGCACTGAAACAGACTGGGTGTGGTGATGTGTGCCTGAAATCTCAGCCCTTGGGAGGCTGAAAATAGGAGAATCACTATGAGTTCGATCTACATAGTGAGGCCCTATTGACCTTGTACTAAATGCATAAAAAAGAAAAAAAAAATAGTCCTTAAAATAGTAAGTGAAAGAATACTTCCAAACTCATTTATTGAGGACATTCAAAAAGCAGACAAAGATAACAAAAAGAAAAGGTTAAAAATAATTATTTTTAATGAAATAAGTGCAAAAATTCTCAACAAGATAATTACAAACACAATGCAACAAATCATTAAAAAGGTCATGCACTGTGATCAAGTAGATTTTATCTCAGGTTTTCAAAGATGATTCAAAACATGTAAATCAGTAAGAGTAATAACCACATAAACAGAAAGATAAAACTCAGAAGATCCTCTCAATAGATAAAGAAATTCCTTTGGAACAATTCCAACGTCCATGATCAATTAATAAGCCTGATGAAAATAAGCATGGAAGAACCTTGCATTAAAAGTATATAACCCTTTTATGAGAAACCCACAACATCATACTAAATGGAGAAAAGTGAAAGCATCTCCTCTAAATCAAGAACAAGAGGACAGCATCCTTTATCACCAGTCCTATTCTATACAGTGCTCAAAAGTTTAGACAGAGAAATCAGGCATAGGAAAAAAAACAAGAGATAGGAGAACCTGTAACATCGTGGAACTCAGTTGTGCCCCAAATTTTCTGATCAAGGAGATTATTGAACCACAGAGGAATGTGATTGATGATCTACAGTGTGCCTAAGGAGTGTCACATGGAGAGAAAACTTTTTCTCAGGCTTTCACAGAGAGCAAACTGGTCAAGCATTGGCTGTGACTCATCCACATGGCTGACACTGACAAAGGATCTACAGAGTGAGGTACAGGGTTACAGGATAAATCCTGAGGGGACTTGACTGACCTTATCAGATACAAAAGTTACATTTTTTATTATATGCATCTTGCTTTATCTCAGTCTTAATCATCCAGTAGAAAAGTATAAAAATGAAGTATGTAAAATAAGGCCATAATAATAAGCTGAGCTGTAAATGGCTCTAGTCAACAACTTATTTGGATAACCCACTATTATTGTGGACTGCTGGACTGTGTTGAATTCAAGCACCTATAATAATGGAATGACAATAGAATGCCCATTTTTGACAGGACTAAACAAAAAAGGGAAATACAAAGAAAGAACCATTCTGTGTTTGTATAAACAGTACAGTTAGCATAAATGTGCAGTACATTTGTGTAATTCTATGAGAAGAAAGAATTTCACTAACAGTGTTTGGACAGGATATCCTGTCTATTCCTTGTACTATGGATAAGCACTAGGAAGATAACAATGTAAACAGTATTAATTATTAAAACTGTACTATCATTCAGCTTTAAAAATGATAGATACACAGCTACATTCTCTTAATTCATTGATCAGGGGCATCTGCTCTAATAGTATTTGTGGATAAAGTATCATGTATGTGGCTTGTACAACAAAAAGCCACTACAAAATCAATATGCAATGTATGAATCTGTCCTACATAAAATAAAAGAAAAAAACAAGAGGAATGCAAACACAAAAGGAAGAAGATGAGCTATCTTTAATTATAGATAATATGATTCTTTACATAGAATATCCATAAAGCACTGCCAAAAGACTTGTAGTGTCAATAAACAAATTCACAGAAGTAGCAGCATACAAAAACTACACAAGACAATAGCATTCCTCTACACCAATAATGAACCTACTAAGAAAGAATTCAGGAAAACAGTTCCATTTACAACAGCTTCAAAGAAATCAAATCTCATAATTAACCCAATCATGGAAATCTAAGACTTTTATAATGAAAACTGTAACATTCTGAAGAATTAGCCAACCAAGAAAGAAATCATTTCACAGTAGTTTTTAAAAAAACTATTAAATATCTTCAAATTAACCAAGAAAGAGAAAGACACCTATAATGAAAACTATAATACTCTGCACACAAGACTAAAGAAATTAGAAATGAAAAGATATTTCCTGTTCTTAAATCAGCTGTACCAATACTGTCACTATGGTCATAATACCAAAAAAATGGTAAGTAGATTTAATTCAATTCCAATCCTAATACTAACAATATTCTCTACAGAACTAAAAAAAAAAAACTAAACTAAAAATTTTATCTTCATGTGGACTAAGAGTACCAAACCAATTCAGAACAAGAAGAGAAAAGTGAAAAACATTAAAATCCCACATTTCAGGTTATACCACCAAGGTACAGTAACAAAAATGATACTGGCTGGAAAATGGACATGTAGACAAATAAAATAGGACAGAAAACACAGAAGCAGTTCTGCCCACCTGCTGAAAGATGCCTAAAGCAAATCTGGATAAAAACCCCTTCAACAACAGTTCTGGGAAGACTAGGCATGCACATGCGGAGAAATGAATCTAGATCTATATCTCTTATCCTGAACTAAAATCAAATCAAACCGAATCAAAGACCTAGTTATAGAAACATGGTAAGTGAGTCTGCTGTACATAAAATGGACTTGGGCCCAGGGAAATGGCTCAGTGGAATAAGAGCTTCCCTGGCAAGCACAAGGGCCTAAGTTCAATCCCCGGTCCCGCCAATAAATAAATAAATAAATAAATAAATAAATAAATAAATAAAATAGGCTTAACTCTTGAAGACAGGTATAGACAAAGAGTTTCTGAACCCCAAATGCACAAGACATAATAACAAGAATCAATAAATGGAATTATATCAAATGTGAACACAGCAAAGGAAACAACCAACAAAATGAAAAAACAACTTATGAAATGAAAAAAATAAATTGCAGAGGCTGGGAAGTAATAATGTACACAATGAAATAATATTCCTCCACAAAGAAAGACAAATTGACCCATTTGTAGAAAAAATGTGGAGATCTCGAGGCCTTATGTAAATGAAATAAATAAGCAGGTTAAATACTACATGATTTCTCTTTTTGAGAAATCCAAACTATAAATTAAGAGCACAATAAATAGAAAATGGTAGGAAACTGAGAGGTAGACTTTTAGAGATGAGGAAGGGGCACAGGGAAAGAATGAATAAGAAATGAGGGAGAGAGAATGAAAATGATTACAGTGTGATATGTACAAATCTCCCAAAACAAATGTAGCTATGCATCACAACATATATTAATAAAATAAATATTAATTATTATTTCAATAAAACAACTATAAGTAAGTGAAAGATAACAGGATCAATGTAATCATCATAAAAGCATAAAATACTTTGTTATGGTCTTGATTTTACAAGGAGAAAGTAATATTCAGCTTGTCATAGTGTGTGCACCTTTAATCCTAGCACTCTGGAAGGCTGA
The DNA here is from genome assembly GCA_004027165.1 of Ctenomys sociabilis. Lineage (NCBI taxonomy): Eukaryota > Metazoa > Chordata > Mammalia > Rodentia > Ctenomyidae > Ctenomys > Ctenomys sociabilis. The sequence continues at coordinate 76,275 of PVKA01000270.1, read as the reverse complement.
AGCAAGAGGACAGTAAATTAAATCCCAGTTTTGGCAATTTAGTGACAACTGGTCTCAAAAAAAAGGAAGGAAGGAAGGAGGGAGGGGAGGAAAGGGAGGGAGGGAAGGAGGGAAGTAAGGAGGGACTAAAAGAAAGACCAGGTATATGAGGGGGGTCCTTCACAATGGGTATGTACTTGTGGCCAGTCCTGTAAAGCACCTTAGAAGGTCCTGGCATATTTGGAAGTCATCTTAGCTGGCCTGAAGTTATACCATCACCAATGAGTTTAAGAAGACAAGAAAAAACAATTGAACAAGATTGCAGGTGTTAGCCAACACACCCAGTCTCGGCTAATATTGACCGCCCAGGTTCCAGGGCTGGCACCGCACCCAGTATGGAGATCAAACCCGGTCAGGCTCGTAGACTGCTGAGCTATCTCCCCAGCCCCAAATTTTTGTTGTTTTAAACCACAAAGTTGGACAGTCAAATAGCTTAGTGGATTAAAGCACCTGCAAGCAGGTGCAGGGGCCTAGGGTTTCATCCCTTGGCTTGCCGTGCCATCCCCACCCCTGGGATATGCTGAGATGTCAATGGAGTCTGGGCGTGGTGGTGCACACTTGCAGTCCCAGCTGTTTGGAGGATATAAACAGGCGGATTGCTACGAGTCCAATCTAGTAGTGAGACCCTGAATCCCTGTAGACCCTTCCCTAAAATACAAAAAATAAATAAATAAATAAGCCACAAAGTTTGTGGAAATTTGTTTTAATTGTAACTGGAGATTAATATAAAAAGTTACTGAATAATTTATAAAATTTCCAAACAAGATAACTGATATTCATGTATTATAGGAAAATTGTTCTTTCCAGGCCTGTATTCTTTTTTTCTCATGTATTTGGAACAGGGTCTCACTGTGCAGCTTGGACTCATAGTGATCCTCCTGTATTCAGCCTTCTAAGTCTTGGGTTTACAGCTGTGTGCCACCATGCCCAGACAGGGTTGCTGGCCAACGCCATGTTTGAACCCCAGTCCCTGCATTTTTTCAAGAAGATTCTTAGTCTGTTGAGCTATCTTGCTGGCCCTAGGCCAATATTCTTAATATATTTGCCATGATTCCAATTATTTTTTATTAAAATTAACGAAATGTTAAAATTTATGAAAAAGCACAGCAAGTTGTGTCTAAAGCTCCAAAGAGAAGACAAAGAACCAGGAATGGGAAAATTAAAATTTAATCCTATAATTTATTCAGCCAGCTTGTCTAATTCACTGAATCTGTTAAGAAATTATAATAAAAGCTAGCAATAAGGTATTGTTTAAATATTTATAGTTGCTTGCCTTGTAAGAAGATTCCTTTTAAATTCATTCATTTAGCAAATATTCATTGAGTCTACAGATAAAACAATGATCTAAACACAATATTGAGCTTCCTTAAGGAGTTCTCAGTCAAGAATATTAAAAGTAGAAAAACGCAATAAACCTCAACAAGCTCATGCATGTAAGGAGGTAGGACAGTTGCAATATTTATATGTACTCAGATTTTCAAATGCTCAATTCCACCTTTTGTGTTTTTGCTTTTCGTTTTGAGGGAGTCTTAGTTTGCAATTCCAGCTGGTCTTAAACTCACTATGTACCAGAACCTGGCCTCAAAATCACAGCAACCCTCCTGCCTCAGCCCGTCTGTTGCAGGGATAACAAATGTGTGCCACCGTACCCTACTTACATTAGAAAATTTAGGTGCTAAAAATTAAGCCTTCCTGAATATCTGTTTTAAATAAAATGCTTGTCATGAAGCTCCCTTAATATCCTATCATCTTCCTGGCTGATAAGCAAGGTATGTTGGAAAAATGGTACGTATATGACAAAGAGGTGTCTTGCTGTTATTTATGCATACTCTAAGAAAAATGGACAAAAATATATTGGAGAACATTATTCTTTGAATCTCTAATTATGACTGTGACTTGAGATTGGAAACTGGAGGTATTCTGAACTAGCATTAAGAATAGTGGAAATGTCTGGCTTGTGATTCACCTGATAGGAAAATCAATAAATACTGTTATTTTTGGTAAGCAGAGGTGAGACAGGGACACTGACAGTTCAAACGAGCCCAGCTGCCATCTTAGAGAAATGCAGGTCTCATTTTTCTTAGGTCAGAGGAATGTCAACAGGCATAAGCAGTCCTCTGAGAACATCCAAAGGTCACAGAGGACATGCCCAGCAGCTTATGAGTGGTGTCCTGAAGACATGTTAACAGGTAGCGGAGAACATACAGGAAATATCGGCCAGCTTTTTCTCTGACCCACCTCCTTAAAGGCCTGCCAGATACTATTAATAAGCCTCTCATCCCATAAGAGACATCATCTCTGTTCTGCTCCAGCAGAGAGCTCCCTCAGGTTCAGCAATAAACCCACTTAGACTGTTGAGGTCATGTTCCCCTTTGTCTTTTCCTCTCAGTTTTCCCCACCAGCATACTCACGGAAAGACAGTATTTTCTCGGATAAAACTTTGTGAAATATTGCATCAATATAAGAAAGATGCAAGATGCACGAATCTACACTGGGCAGTAAAAGAATCAGTCCTGCGGTGCTCATAAACATTAGCATCCACTGGATTTTATTGTCTCACATATTCAGAAATAATATATCATGTAATAAAAAACAAATTTTGGGACATTCAGAAATGATCACACATAATTGGAGGGAACAGACTTGGCAAACACATAGAGGTCAAAAAGCTGAGTGAAATACTAACTTGAAAGACAATTTCAAACAATTCCTTTTTGTTTCTGAGCTCTTGGATGTACCTTTAGACATAAGTTAGAGAAGCAAACATCAATAATTTTCTATAGTATGGGTCACCCTACCAATTTCACTTAGTGAAGTTTTATTATTGACCATATGTTACCAGAATGTACACACTCAATGAAAAGGTTCCATTCATGCACAAAACCTATTTCTCCTTAGCAAGGAGAAATTAAGTGGAAAATGATATCAGAATCTCTCCAATGCTGTCTTTCCCCAGACCTGCATCTTGTAAGCAACACAATGCCAGTCAGAGATCAGACTGTTCTGAGCTCACTCACTTATGCCAAGGTTGGGGAGCTGGAGGCAAGGAGGAATGCTTTGAAGAACAAAGGTGTCTTTACTGTAGATAAATAAAATTAAACTCAATACTTCTCTTCTTAGACAGCAAATGACAAGTTGGTCAAAAGGATATTGGTAGTGCCTAAAGATGATTACTGGGATTCTTTATTATTTAATTGCAGAATGTTTATTTTATATCAATTAGTGGGTGCTGGAGCTAGTTGAGCCACTTAGCTGTGGCAATGGAGCATAGGCCAGCTGAGTGCCACCTATGTAAAGGCAGAACTCTTTAGCCTCTTATATTTCTCTAGTTCAATCTCTATTTTCTTTTTTAATATTTATATTGGAAGTTTGAAAGAAAACCTTAGCAGTGCCTGCCCTACCCCTGGTGAGTGCTGAGATGGGGACCGAGACTGGGTGTGGGGGCATGCGCCTGTAGTCCCAGCACTTGGGAGGCTGAAGACAGGAGAATCACTGTGAGTCCAGCCTACATAGTGAGACCCTGTAGAGCCTGTAGATCCTGTGCTACAATACATAAAAAAAGAAAGAAAACTTTCACTGGATCTACTTGTGACACAGGAAAAAAAATGCTGTCTTCCAAAGAAAACAGTAGTTTTCACTATCATATAAGTCTATAAGGAGCTCCAGTGGCGCAATCAGTTAGCGCGCAGTACTTATACTGATAACTCTACAAAAAATTAAATTAAAAATATTTAATTTAAATATAAGAAATTAGCCATGACAATTGAAGGATCTATAGAATTAAATACCAAGTCCTTCTCTTCTTTACTTTCACTGTGGAGTTTGGTCCAGTTTCTCCTTGATAGTTAGCTCAATCACTTGGTCATCACCCTAACTCTTCTTGATATGTCAACTCAGGGACTTCACCTCCTCTGATGATGATACTGATAATGTGGTTTGGTTGTACACAGGTATTATGGTTTGGATGTGAAATGTCTCATAAACTCTTATTCATTGAATGCTTGGTTCTCAATGCAGGAATGTTCAGAAGCACAGCTTTTGGGAAGTGCTTGGATCATGTGGACTCTGACCTCAGCCATGGATTAATCCATCAATGGGTTCATAACTTGATGAGAAATTGGGAGATGGTGGAAACTTGAGAGGTAGGATGTAGTTGAACGCATGCCCTGGGCAACCTCATCTTGTCCCCAGTGCTCTCAGTCACTTTATCTCTGTCTCTCTCTCTGTCTCTCTCTTTTGTCTCTGTCTTTCAATCTCTATCTCTGTGTCACTCTTTCTGTGTTTCTCTGTCTCTCTGTTTCTCTCTCTCTCTTCCTTCTCCATCTATCTGTCTGTCTGCCTCTCCCCTTGTCTTCCACCCTCTCATCCACCATAAAATGAATAACTTCGCTCCGTCACATCCTCCTGGCAATGACATTTGCCATGGCATGATCCAGAAGTAATGGGTCCAAGTATCCATGGGCTGAAACTTCTGAAATTGTGAGCCAAAATATATTTTCCTTTTAAAAATAAAGCTGATTGACATAATAGGATAGTTGTATCATACTGGTTAAGATTATGACTGTGTCACTGTATTTGGAAGTCAAGTATAGCATAAGGAGATATCTAAGTCTATCTAGTTAATAAGGAGTGAACATCCAATTTCATGCATCAGCTTGATTGGACTAGGGGATACCCACATAACTGATAAATGTTATTTTAGGGTAAGTCTATGGCAGTGTTTCTATAAGATATTAAAAGATGTGTCAGTAGGCTGAATAAAGAAGATCCATTTTTAACATTACCAGATCCACTGAAAACACAAATAGAACAAAAAGTCAAAAAATAAATCTCTCAGTCTTCCTCTTCTGGCACTGGGATATACATCCGATCTGACCCTATGACACTGGAGTTCCTTGCTCTCAGACTTTCAGGCTCCAAGGTTCATGCCAACATATCTTCTCTCTCAGTATCAATTTTCAGTCCATTAAATCTGGACTGAATTACTGAGCTTCTTGGCCACCCAGTTAAAAAATGCTATTATTTTTCTGTGGACTACAACTAATACAACATTCCTGAATCCATCTTATTTTTTGCCTAATTAGATCCATTTTGGATTCCTGGGCTATAGAAATGTAAGATTGTAAATTTGTGTTGTCTTAAATCACCAGGTTTATAGTCTAGAAAATACTATGTAGAATTTCAATACTTTACCTTATTTACACTTGTTTTTTTGCATGATTCATTTCTGTCAATATATCATATGGTTCATGTTGGTGTTCATTCTATATACACTGGAAAGAATGTACGTGCTGAATTTACAGAATGTCATGTTCTATAAAAGCCTATTAGATCAAGATAGAAGATAGTTGTATCCATCAGGGTTTTACTAGAGAGACAGGTATAACTCCAGCTATACACATGTGTAAGAAGTTATAAGACTGGCTTATGGTGGTCAATCAGAGTTGGATGAGGAAGTGTGCAGAGGGCGTCTGCATGCCGAAGACTGAACAACTGAGTCCAAGGGCTGGAGCTCACAGCAGCATTCATGTAAGAATGAGAGACCGATGGGTCTGCAATGGAAAGCTTATGTGTCTACACTGAAAGGCTGACGGATTCAAAGTGAAAGCCAAAGAGTGTGCTACAGACCAGGAGATAGGGTCCAAGTTGAAGGTGAGCCCTTCCAAAACACAGAAGCCTCTGTCCCTCCTCATTTCTCTCTTACATCCTCTAAGTAGTGCGCCCTGCTCCTCTGCCCTATACCCTAGGCTGTAGAGTTGCTCAGCCAATCTTCTAAACTTCTCATTGATTGACACAATCAATCAACTGCTACAATAGTGTTGTTCAGATAATATTTTCACCCATTGACTTCTAACTAGTTGTTCTAACAAATTCTGACAGAGGTGTTAAAATACCAAGTGTATTTTAATTCTGTCAATTTTTGCTTTATTTATTTTGAGGCTAGATTATTAGACACATAGGCATTTACATCTGTATGACTTCCTGATGAAAGCTATCATATCATTCTGAGTTATCTCTAGTAGTTTTTTAAAAGTCTGTTTTAGCAGATAATAAAAGTAGCTACTTCCACCTTAGGTTCACTGTGTGCATGGCACATCTTTTTCATTTAGTCTGTTATTTACTGTCAATCTATCTATTTAAAATGTATCTCACAGGACCAGCCAAATAGCTCAGTGGAGTAAAGCAACTGCAAGCAGGCTCAGGGGCCAGGGGTTCGATCCCCAGGCCTGCTGTGCCGGTCCAACACCTAGGGCGCTTAGATGGCAATTGAGACTGGGCATGGAGTGCGCCTGTAATCCCAGCTCTTGGGAGGCTGTAAACAGGTGGATCACTATGAATGTGATCTACTAGTGAGACCCTGAACATCCTGTACACCTTTCCCTAAAATACACACACACACACACACACACACACACACACACACACACACACAAATGTATCTCGGGACCAATGAGATATCTCTGCAGACTAAAGCACCTGCTTAAGCAAGTTTAAACAAGTGCAGGGACTGTAGTTCAGTCTCCAGCACCACATGCTGCACCAACCTGCCCCACTGGCAGGCTGAGCTGGCCACAGACTCTGTATAGTGGCACACGCCTGTAATGCCAGTGCCGGAGAGTCTGAAAGCCTGAGGGTCACTATGAGTCTGAGCTGCACAGTGAAACCCTATAACAACCAAATACAGAAAAAGCAACTAAATGCATTTTAAAAAAAGAAAAGACAGAACATAAAAAAATAAAAACAAAAATAAAAATATATCTCTTAGAAGGCCAGTTTTAATAACTTCTTCCTTTTAATCTACCCTGTCAAATTCAGTCTTTTAATAATGATATACAGACCAGTAACAGTTAATATAATTGCTAATATGGTTGAGCTTAATTCTATCATTTCACTATTAATGTTCCCTTTTGCTTTATATTCCTCTGTTCTCTTTTTTCTGCCTTCTTTTGGATAATTTTAATGCATTTCAGTATTCCAGCTAAATTTGCTCACACTTAGGTATTACTACATCTCTTGTATTTTCAGTGTTACCATGCGGTTTACGCTTTCCACTTTTAATTTTTGATGCTCTGCTTAGAATGAATATATAAAATTCATGTATATGTATAAAATCTTCATAAAATGCAAAAATTTTGGAACTGTGTAAATTACTTTATCGCACTTATATCCCAAAGTCAAAAAACCTACTTAGCTTTAAATCAAAACTTCTACTTTATTATTTTTTTTCTTTCTGAGACAGGGTCTCACTGTGAAGTTTAGGCTGAACTTGAGCTCACTTTGTAGGCCAGCTTGGTCCTGCTTTACCTATTATAAGTCATGGTTTCAGTTTCATGTCCATTCTCTCAGCATTTCTACATCCATTTGGGTCAGTTTGTGCAAGCACAATCCAGGCTCTAATCAGTGTCTTCTGCGCGAGGCTCAGTCTACTCTGTTTAGTCAGGACTTACTGCAGTGTTTTGGTTGAGCGTCACTAAGGTTCAGAATGTGACTTTGTGGCCTCATACCCAGTCTGGGAATTCCATTCTTCAGCTTTCTTCTCTCTGATGTCCTTGCTTTATCAGCTGTTCTGGCCAGAAGGATGAGCTCATCCTGGAGCTTCAGTAGCCTATCCTGTGTGATACTAATCCAGATCTAGGGCACATCCTGGGCACTATGCCACTAAAGAAACAGTTCCAAGCCGGGCGTGGTGGCACATGCCTGTAATCCCAGCACTCGGGAGGCTGAGGCAGGAGGATTGTTGTGAGTTCGAGACCAGCCTGAGCTACAAAGTGAGCTTAAGGCCAGCCTGAGCTGCATAGTGAGACCCTGTCTCAAAAAAAAAAGACAAAAAAAAAAAAAAAAAAAAGAAACAGTTCGCTCTTTTGCTCTTTGCTTCTGTAAGCTTGATAGCCATTCACAATCCTCCTGCTGCTGTTCACTTCTCAGACTCCCAAAGTTGGTTGGTTTTTTTTGTTTTTTACATTTTGAGTTTTAACTGTAATCAGCTAGGGGAGCGGGCTGCAGAATGCACAGGCCGCTATAGTGGAGGCAGAACCAAGAATTGTTTTAAAGTTTTAAGAATAACACTTAATAGTATTAAGGAAAGTGTGCTGCTTCCTTAAAATATGAAAAGAAACAACAGTAAACACATAACTGTCACAGAAAACAATGAAAATGTTTAAATGTTTTCAAAAGAGATAAGAGTACTCTTTAAGTGAAAGAAAACAGGCCCACATGAGTAAGCACCATATTGTCTCAGTGTGAGAACCTGAAAGAGAAAAATGGAAGCTGAAGGGTACAACAGATACTGGGAAAAGGGAGTGCACTTATTCAAAAGGAAAAGCTACTAAGTTGAGGAGAAAGACAGGATAGGAAGTGGGGGAGAATATCTATGTATGTTAGCAAGAGGCTTTGGACAACTGTACTGTACATTTCTGCCGGTCTGTGGAAAGGAGCAGTTAATGCTTTAATTTGTTTCATCTCAGGGGCCTCGAGTTCAGTCCTCTAGCCTGCCATGCCCCTCCCGCCCAGTGCATGCTGAGATGGAGACTGAAACTGGTCATGGTGGCATTGCCTGTAATCCCGGCACTTGGGAGGCCGTACACAGGAGGATCACTACAAGTCTGATCTGTGCAGTGAGATCCTGTACACCCTGTACACTGTCCTAAATTTAAAAAAAAAGTTTTAACTCCTTTTTCAAATGTTTGCATTTTTCTCTTCTTAATTTGTTACACATTTATTTCTCTTTTTATTCTTCTTCCAATTTTACATGCATTTATCTGGTAATATGAATAACTAGTTGGAAGACACTGTTACAACAAATATTGTGAAATTTATACTACTTTGGTAAGTGAAAATCTGTATTATTTGAAATTTTTTCTGTTTTAATTCTACTCTGTACTCTCTTTAAAAATTTTTTTAAAAAAACAGGTAAATACAATGACTGAATTTAGATCAACTGGAAAATTATAAAAATCAATAGCAACATTGACCTAAAAATAAATGATTGGGAAAAGATACTCCATGAAAGATGGACAATAACATCAGGACCAGCAATTCTAAAGTTACATAAGTAATATTTATTTATTTAGCAAAAATTTTGTTTCATCAAAATATAAATCTAACTTCCCCCAATTCACTCATTTAAAATATACAAGTCTATGGTTTTTTATTTGCAGATAATCTTGACCATCATCACATTTCATTTTCAGATGCTTTTTATTAGCTCAAAAGAAACCTCATATCTTATAAATATCAATATTCCCTAAACCTCCATTTTCTTCTCCCAGCACTAAACAACCATTTATTTGTTTTCTTTCCCACTAGATTTCCATGTTTGGTATATTTAATATGAATGAATCCATATAACATGTGAACATTTAGAATGATGTTTTTCATTTAGTGCAATGTGTTCAAGGTTCATCCATATGGTCACATATAACCATAGTAATTCTTCACTTACACTAAACAATATTTTATTATATTTACATACCATTTCTAGTTCTTTTAGACACACAATTGGACAAATATATGGGTTGTTTTCATATTTTCAGAGGAACCTTTATTTATTTATTTATTTATTTATTTATTTATATATTTGATAGAAGGTCTTACTATGTAGCTTGGACTCTTAGTGATCCTCCTGCTTCAGCCTCACTAGCACTGGGTACACAGACGTGCATCACTATGCTCAGTTTTTCTTTTTTCCCTTGTAGTACCAGGCATTGAACTCAGGACCCTGTTCTATCTATCTATCTATCTATCTATCTATCTATCTATCTATCTATCTATCTATCTATATATATATATATACAGAGAGAGAGAGAGAGCGAATATATATAGTGAATATATATATGTATATATATATATTTCAAACAAATATATGTATAGTGAATATATATACATTTCACTACAAAATGGACCTTCACTTATATTCTCTTTTTTGTTTAGTTTTATCAGAGATAGGTATTCCATTGTCATTTAAATATTGTAGGTGTGTGAATTCAGCAAAATATTCCAATATAGTCCAGTAGACCATAATAGTAGTGGGTTGTCTGCATGACTGGCAATGTCAGAAGTTTTTGACTTGAGCCATTTACAGCTTAGCATATTAATGTGGCTTTATGTTTTATACCTTGTGTTAATACTTTTCTGCTGTATGGTTAAGACCTGTATAACAAAAAATGTAACTTTTGTACATGACAATGTCAGTCAAATCCCGTCAGGATTAACCCTGAAACCCTGCACCACAATTTATGGATCCTTTGTCAGTGTCAGCCATGTGGATGAGTCATAGCCATTGCTAAAAGAGTTATAACACATTTTTGAAATAATTTAAGAAATTAACATTAAAATTATTTAATATTTTTGAAAATTTTAAAACTTTCTTTATTAAAGTCTTATAGAAAGGAAGTGAAGAGATTTTGTTTTAATCTTTGATGTATTTATTTATTTGGTACAGTCTCACTATGCAGTTCAGACTCATAGTGATCCTCCTGTCTCAGCCTCCTCAGCACTAGGTTTTCAGGCATGTATCACTGGACCCAGTGTCAGTGTCCAGCATTGGGGCTGGAATGGCAGGCAGTACAGGAATGAAACCTGAATCCTTGCACTTACCAGGCAGCCACTTAGACTGTAGATCTATTTCTGCAGCCTGAGAGAGTATATAATAAGAAAGCTAAACATTAATGCTGCTCATATGTGGTAAAAACTGCCCACACAGGTAAATTCTTACCTTTAATTCATTCACTGGTCATACATAAGGAAGTACATTCAAATTCAACTGATTTTAACAAACAGCAATAATCATTTTTTAAGTGACAAAATTGATTATAAAACAAATTAAATGCAAAATAATTAGCTATTCATTATTCACAAGTAATAAATTATAGAAGACTCTGCTGAGTTAAAACAAAGTACATTTTTTAAGCACTGAGAAATTCCAGACTATCAAAATATAATTTGCTATAGAATATAAAGCTTGTAGAAAGTACATAACTCTCCAAAATAAACAGAACATATAGTTAACACAATGAATAAAGTCACCAAAAAGTGATTTCTATAAAGTATTTACTGTCTGCAATTAATATATGTACATACTATATATATATATATATATATATATATGTATATACATACATACTGTTGAATGTTTTTTAACTTTAAAGAAATAATTCTCATTTAACAGAATATGTCACAAACATAAAATAATTAATAGATTTCATTTTACATGTTCTAATCACAATAAAAAAGGAGTTGAGGTGTTGACTATTAGTTTGATTTAATCTTTTCACAATGTAGTCATATACAAAATAATGTGTTGTATACTGTAAGTAAATATAATTTCCATTTGTCTATTGTGTCCTACCAAAAATGGTAAGAGAAGAAAATATTTCCAAAGAAACCAATGCATGAATCAACTTCCATGTAATTATTGGGAATCCAAATAGAAACAACAGACAAAGTTTTTACAGATTAGAAAGTGATGTAGTTATTTGTAGCTTTATCTGTTAGAATCCTGATTCTAACATAGGGTTGCAAAGGGTATATTTTATTTCCTTCACCTGACTTTATTTTTCTTAAAACACTCATGTCCCAAGAACATGGTGTTAAGTGATTTAATATAAACAGGAAAATAATGACATTAGAAGGAAGAAGCTCTACATTAAGTAAATCCATGACTCCTTTCATAAATATTTCTAGAAATTTTTATACTTACCTGAACAAGATAGTGTGATAAAGATAAAATCAAATATAATATTCTAAAGAAACTTTTTCTTTGAGATCAATATAATAATTTATGTTGTACCATATTGTGAAAAAATAAATAATCCAAGGGTATAGGGAAGATTCTAGAAAAATGGCATTGGTTGCAGCTACATGGATTTAATATTTCCCCAAAATGTTTACATAGGAACAACTCTAGAACTAAAATATCACAGGCAACTTTTACACCAAATACACCAACATGCTATGCTCAATAACTCCAAAATTATAAACATTATGAAAAAGTCACTGAGAGCTACAAGCACTTGCTTCAGAAAGAATAAAAAAAGCAATGAAGGCATTTCAAGTTTTTGGGAACAAGACTACTTAAAATAATCAGCAGATATTAATGGGAATGTAACAGTAAAGCAGCCAGAGAGCAGAACATTATTGAGGCAGAATTCCATTAAAACTTACTACAAGAAAAGAAATAATACCAAAAGCAAAAGCTCAAGCACTCCAAAATGATGCACAAAATAAATCCACACCATAACTTAATTATCACTTCTAAAGGAAATAAAAGAAGGGCCAAATAATGTTCAGGGAAAGATTAGCATAAATCAGAATTACAAAAGGTTCAAAACTTTAAGAAAGTGCCCACTTCAGCAGCACATGTAGTAAAAAGTTGAATGAGACGGAGAACATTAGCATGGTCCTGCACGAGGGTGACACTCAAGTTCATGAAGCATTCCATATTTTTTACTTTTTTCATATTTGATAGGGATTTAAAGTTTAGCATATTGACAATTGTTGGAAAGTATCTGTTCCATGACATGACTAAGGCATTTGATTTTCAGACAGATAGTAATGTTAAGCTGAACTGCCTATGTTGTAGGGTAATAATACCATTAAGCTTCTCTTCTGAAGGATTAACAACTTAACTTTGCAGACCAAAAAATTAGAGAAAAGAAGCGCTATAAGGATAGCCAATATTTTAGCCTAAGGCCTTCAAGGTTAGAGAGGACTCAGGACATAGGAGAACCTATAATGTACCAGACTATAACTCAATGGTATCCCAAATTTTTTGATCCAGGAGATTATGGGGCCACAGAGGAAAGTGATCAACAATATAGAGTGTGCCTAAGGAAAGTAACCTGGAGAGAAAACATTCTCTCAGGCTTTCACAGGGAGCAAATTGGTCAAGCAATGGCCATGACTCATCCACATGGGTGGCACTGACAAAGGATCTGCAAACTGCGGTACAGGGTTTCAGGGTAAATCCTTAGGGGATGTGGCTCACATTGTCACATACAAGAGTTACATTTTTTGTTATACAGATCTTGCTTTATCTTGGTGTTAACTATCCAGCAGAAAAGTATAAAAACGATGTACAAGAATTAAAGCCAAATTAATATGCTGAGCTGTAAAAGGCTCAAGTCAACGACTTCTGACATTGCCAGTCCTATGGACAACTCACTGCTATTATGGACTACTGAACTAAATTGGAACATTTTGCTGAATTCACGCACCTACAATGGAATGCATCTACAATATTTAAATGACAATGTAATACACGTCTCTGACAAAAATAAACAAAACAGGGATACAAATGAATGACCATTTTGCATCTTCTCATTACTATTTGTTTCTCAATAAAATTATTTAAAAAAGAAAGCTTCAAAACCAATTAGTAAGACAGTTTCAATAATTAACACATTGCATATTGTTTCCGTCTTAGTGGTTATTCATAGTATAAGATGCAGACATGATATCCTGTCCACACACATTATTAGAATAAATTTTTCTATTCATCGAAATAAGAAAATGTAGCTGGATATCTATCCTAACTATTTTAAATATACAGATGCAAAATGATCCTTCATTTATATCCCCTTTTTTGTTTAGTTTTGTCAGAGAAAGGCATTCCATTGTAGGCGCGTGAATTCAGCAAAATATTCCAATATACTCCCGTAGTCTAAAATAGTAGTGGGTTGTCCGTAGGACTGGCAATTTTAGAAGTTGCTGACTTGAAACTTTTACAGCTCAATGTATTAATATTACTTTACTTTTTATACTTTTTCTATACTTTTCTGCTCAATGGTTAAGACCAAGATTAAATAAGACCTATATAACAAGAAGTGCAACTTTTATAGCTGGCAAAATCAGTCAAATACCCTCAGGATTTATCCTGAAACATTGTACTGCAGTTTGTAGATCATTTGCCCTACTGATCTGTTTTGAAACTCTCATTGCTATTTCTTTTCAATGAAATTAGTTTAAAAATGAAAATAAACATAAGTAGAATAAATTTTAAAATAAATAAAAATCATAACAGTTGTTGAAAAATAAAATAAGAAATTTTAAAAGGCTGAGAAAAAACTAGAAATTGATAAAGTCACCTTGAAACCAGGCATAGTGGCGCATGCCTATAATCCCAACACTGTGGAGGCTGAGACAGGAGGATCACTACAAGTCAAACTGCATGGTGAGACCCTGTATAGAATAATAAATAAAATAATTTTTAAAGTTGCTTAAAAATTCCAGAACTGAAAAAGTCTATCAAAATACATGTTACAAGCGATCATATGCTCATCACCATAATCCCACCTTCTAGAATAGTGCCTGGCAAATAAGAGCTCAGCAAGCTTTTAATTTCTTTTTCTGTGTTTATCAATGAACAAAATATGAAAAGGAATAATCTATAAAGGAAGATGGTAACAGAAAATGCAGTCATCTTTTGATATTTGGGGATTGGTTTTAGAAACACTTGTATACCAAAATTCACAGTTGTTCATGCCCCTTATATAAAATAATATACTACAATTAATGTGACAGTATATAATAAATATTTAAATTTTATAAAATGTTACAGTAAGACACAATGCCTTTAAAGCCCCCAGAAATACTGTCCTTAGATTCAAACATACTTGCACAATCTTTCTTGCAAGTTTCTAAAGCAGTTCTGGAAGGCAAATTTCATGAGTGACTTTATGGATATGATAAAAAAATATGGTGAATGCTGCTGCTAAATGCCATTTAAAAGAAACACAGGCTCATAAAAACATTACAGTGTCTTCAACCAATTAATTCACGGTGCTTGTCTCCTTGAGAGTTCTGGTTCTTCCCCACAGTCAAAATGACCAAGAAAGGTAACCATTTTTAGTTAATTCAGGACATAAATTCAGCTATAACAACATAAATAATGCCATAAAATAGGACTTCCAGAGCTGCTTCAGAAAGTGGCAGAGACAATGACAAAATGTTTTCAAATTGAGGGGTCATATTTACTAATATGTTGTACATATTAGTTTTACTGTATTTTAAAAAATTTAAACATTAACCATGTGTTTAAATCATATCTACATGACTGTACTGGTCATTTTGCTTTTATGTCTTTGTTTTTAATAAAATTTAAGATATTGAAGAGAGAACACAACTTTTCTGAAGGCAATCCCAGTGTCTGAGATATAGTATATAAATATACTACTTTGTATATGAAAGTGGAATCTTTAAAAACAGGCATTCAATTATGAGTTGTTGATTAGTCTATATGGTAAAATGTAAAAAAAAAATTCATTCAAATACATATACGGAGCAGCTGTTTCTATATGAACAATGTGTGTACATGGAAGACAAGAGAAAGAGAAGACATAAGATTGATTCTGATGTGCCCGGCATGGGGTGTGCATCTCTCCATCTGAGACTCATAATTCAGCACCTGTTACTAATGGGAATGCTTCATACTCTTCAAGAATGCTTTATCAGGAAGAAAAGCAAAGAATCTTTAGAAATGCCAGTCTAGAGCCACTACCTCTTCCCATGACACAGTTCTTCCTTCTCCTAGATATAAATTCACGGAGTTTTGCTGCAATACAAATAGCAGCAGTTAGACTTTTACCCTAATGCCTCCAACCTCAAACTGTGTTCAGTTTACTAAGAAAGGACCCCATATCTCTGTGATCCTGTAGCTTAAAACTATGCAGCATCTCAAATGCTTTTCCTTGCTTCTGTTCAAGTGAATAGTTGTTTGCATCACTACTATATGACAGGTTTAGTGATTAGATTCTGAGAAACATAAAAAGATCAAACACAGCCTGTCCACAAAAATTTTATAATCTAACAGAAACAAGAAACAGAAAAGTAACTATCAAGCAAACTTGCATTCTACTCTAAAAGCAAAATTTCACCTCTAGAGATCTGGAAAGGAATTAGGAATTACAGTAGTACCTGCTATGGGCCTGACCCAATAAATAAGACCAGGTCAAAGACAAGAAAGGTAAGCATTCCAAGACACAGTTCTCTGAGCAGAAACAGAGTAAAGAAAGTTTGAATCAGTTTTGAAAGTTAAAGTGATTATTTTTTTTAAAAGTGATTATTCTTTTTATTGATCAAATAAAATCAGGGAGATTATTACATGTGAAAATCCCAAAGCAGCCTTTGAAGGTTTAATTTAGTCAGTTTGAAATAAGTTCTATCCTGGGCTCCAAACTGAATATATTTCTTAACTCTATCATGAAATGAAACCATACAAATTCTGTGTGGAGTACATTGCAGAAAGAAATAAAGAACTATGCAATTTAAAATTAACAGATGCCAATCTCCATTCTTCTATAATTTTCGAATAATATGCTCCTCAAGTATATCCCATCTTGCTAACACAGGCCTAACAATTCTTCTATCATAGAAAGTAGAACATGAACACTCTCAGAATCCAAACATTCCAACTGGGGACTTGCAACTGGAATTAATGAGAACATAGCATGAAAAGAGATATGCAGACTTGGGCAGTAAATTTGTTGCCACATTTTCTACACTTCAATTGCTAATAAAAACTTCATAATGACCGCAGAAGTCTTTTCTTGAAACACTTAGGATATTGGTAATGACTCTTTCTGGGGAGATAAATCCAGTGCGCAGCCTTGCTTAAATAAAAGAAATTCTTATTACCTCATTTGTCTACTAATAAGTGTGTCTTTGGAGGGTCCTTTAAATATTATTGATATGGTGAGTGATCAAAAAAGACTGTTATTGCCTGAAAATATGGAATAACTTACCTTCATTAAAGCATGTCCACTTTATTGGTGGGCATGAAAGGGAGAGTCAAGTTCCAAGAGAATCTTCTTATCTACAATGAAGAAAAATCATGACCCGGATCTTTTACATTTGGAATAATTAATCAAAGTTCTATCTTCTTTTGTGTAGGTATAATGCTAGAATCATAAACAAATTTAATGTAATACAGATCTACTGATTTACATGTTTTATAGCCAAGTAAGTGTTACAAAAGTGAAAGATCATTTATTTTATTAATTTTTTCTCTTTTTTCAGGAATTCAAAGTCAGAGAAATGCTCAATAATCCTGAACTGTGATAGGCTTACTGTGTAGATTAAAGTGTCCCTACACCTAATCAAGATAGATGTCAAAAGTTATCAACAAACCTATTTTATTTTTCTTTTGTCCTTTTTCTCCATATTCTATGAATTTACCTGAAATGGCTGAGAGGATCTTTTAATTGATTTTGAAGGATAGTCTACCTTGATTTAGAGTTTATCCATTGTTTTCTTAAATCCTAGTGTATGTATGTAGTATTCTGGATATCACGGAATCAGCTGGAACTATATCAGCTGGGACTTTTCTCTGATGTACAATTTTCATTTCAGTGCTAACAGATATTTTTCCTAAATTTTAAGCTATCACAGTTTTCATCTTCAACACACTACAGGCAGCACAAAGCCTTGGTTATAAGTACTTGCTAAGGAGAATTCCAACTCTCATCTTCCATGTCATCTTATAGTTAACAGGATCCTGATATGTCTCCTGAATTAATGACTGAGAAGAGATGTATGTTAGAGAAGATCCATTCTGAGAAGTAGAGCTAGCCACTGTTTCCCATCTTCCTTTGCAGTTGTGACCATATAATTGGTTTCCAGTCAATAGAATGTGAATGGGGATGCCCTTGCAGCAAAGGTGTCACTGCCAAGCTTGGTCACAACACCCTCTCATGACAGTTCCCCTGTACTGATGGACGTGGACATCCAGAGTCTTCAACAGCTAGCAGAGCCCCTCCCAAAGTCACAAGTGACTCTGTGGAATCACTGAACTCACCTGCTTTCCTTTACTTACCTGGCACTGCCTCAGACTGTTTATAGAAATAGAAAATAAATTTCAAGTATTTCTATTACACTAATTATTTGTGCTTTATTTATCATTGCAGCAAATGTATCCAAATTAATAAATATCTTGCACTTTATGCATAGACAATTTAAGGATGTGGAGCAATAACATTAAATTTAGAAAAATAAGTTTTCTACCTTTTAGTTCTTGTACACCCTTTACCTGCAGTGAATAGAGAAGTGCTGTGGCTAGGAAGCACCAAAAATCAAGGAAATATGGATTTCACTCTTATTTACATGTTTTATAGCCAAGTGTTACAAAAGTGAAAGATCATTTATTTTGTTAATTTTTTCTCTTTTTTCAGGAATTCAAAGTCAGGGAAATGCTCAATAATCTGAACTGTGATAGGCTTACTGTACAGATTAAAGTGTCCCTACACCTAATCAAGATAGATGTCAAAGCCGGGCATGCCTGTAATCCCAGCACTCAGGAGACTGAGGCAGGAGGATGTTGTGAGTTCGAGACTAACCTGAGTTACAAAGTGAGCTTAAAACCAGCCTGAACTGCATAGTGAGACCCTGTCTCAAAAAGACAAAAATAAATAAATAAATAAATAAATAAATAAATAGATAGATGTCAAAAGTTATCAACAAACCTATTTCATTTTTCTTTTGTACATTTTCTCCATATTCTATGAATTTACCTGAAATGGCTGAGAGGATACATTTTAAAGATTCTTCCCATTATATCCAAAATATAAATAAATATACTTCAATGGGAACCAATATAAAAATGACATTAACATATGTACACACCTTCAAGCTCTATTTTAGCTCACCAATCTTTCTGAATAGGTGAACACCTTCTTTTCAGCAAAGAGAGTATATTATAGTTTTATTTCTGGATCATTTTGTGATTTCAGAGTAAGTGGATATGGTTTAGCTAAAGTACTTGGACCAGAAAATCAATGACTCCTGCTCAACTCGTAGGTGCCAACTACATTCAAGCATGAGGGGCTGCTGCCCTGCAGTGCCAACGTACAGCACCTTCACGGGAGGCCGAGGCCCGCACGCTCCAGCAATGCCAGACGGCGCTCCGATGAGGCGGGCTGCTTCTGGCAGGTGGTGACGCAGGAGGCAGTAAGTGAAAGCAGCTCAGCATAAATAGTTCCAGCGAAATATGAGAATAATATTCTGGCAGTCCTAACTCATTTCTCTCATTCATGATTCACAATAAACACATCTTCTGATGGGCAAATGCCTAAACTACCACCAAGACATGAAGATTCATCTCCATCCTCTCATGGAAACTCTCACAGACATGGAAACCTTTTTCTCTCAAGTTAAGCAAAGTTTGAACAGATATGATTCGATTCTCTCCTTAGTGACCTTGGAAATCTGTCCCAGGCTATTGGCCATTCTGGTCATCTTTTCTTGGCCAGCTGCTGTCTTCCTATCAAAGGGGATTTGGAGCATTTCGTGGGTCAGAAGAAGGTAATGTGTTCTGGGTCATTTCTAATCCATAGAAAGCCCAGGTGACAAGACTGCATGAGCCAACAACAGAGAGAGAGAGAGAGAAAGAGGAAGACACGGAGACAAAGACAATATCTAACCAAGAAAAAAGACGAACTAAGATCCTAACACATTCATAGACAAGTATCAAATCAAAAGTGCACTATCTCTCTAAGAATTAAGCTTATTTTAGGACTGAAACTTCCAGTTTCTATTTTTGGGAGATGGACATAAAAATTTACAGAGGTCCCTGACACTTGTAAAATACATCATGTTGAAACTTTTAAATTTGTTCCTGGGTAAAAAAAAAAAAAAATGATTATATGGTTCTTTCTAATTTTGTGCAGGTTTAAAAATTCCTACATGAAATTTGCAAAAATAAAAATATCTAATAAATGCTAAGTTTAATAAGGATTTCTCATCCAGTAGCCATATTTAAAATTTCTTTTATGTTTCACTTTTCACAAATATTTTTACAAGTAGAATTACAAATAAGCTGCATAGTTTTTAAATCTCTCTGGAAATGAAAATAATTTCAAAACAAGGAAATGTACAGTTTTTATGACTAATTATGAGCTACAGAAATTGCTGGCAATGGGGTTATTCTATAATTCACACCCATACCAGACTATAAAGCTAGAATGCACATTAACATTGACACTAACTACATGGACTGGAAAATTTTTGCAGTCTATTCACTGCAGACCTTACCAGGTTTGACCGGGTGAACAGACTCTAAAGTGATAGGTACAGAAACATCAGAGGCTTTAAACCCCTTCTCATTTAACAGGTCAGAACTTCAAGTCTGATTAATTTTTGCATTCCCCTGTTGCCTGATTTCTGAGCAGCTTACACTAATTACTTTCAGGACCTTGCTAATTGGGATGACTAGCAACACAATTTGTCATGTGGTTAATTTTTCTTAATATTTTCAATATTTAGCATTCAATGTTTATAAAGTTGCAGAAAAATCAGATTAATGTGAACAATAGAGGCAACACGAAGTCTCCACATTTTTGCATTCCAAGGTCATCATGGACCCTTCAATCTTCAAAAAACCCTTTGAGACTATGTTACCCAATTCTGTATGTAATTATAACTTGGCTAAAGAAGTTTTTCTCCATAGGGATTCCTGGTAAATTACTCTTTCTTGGCATCTTTTTGCCCATGAAATGAGAGAAGCTGAAGTAATTCTTCTTTTAAATTGGGATGCCCCTTGAGGTGGTAAAATCTTAATAACACTGACACAAAGATCATCAGAGAAAAAAATACTTATACATCAATGAGAGATGTTAACCTTAAGTTTGAAAATGTTTCTATAGGAGCCTATAACTGAAATCAGATCCTAAATGCCTTGGCTACATGTACCATAAGTAGAGGAGGACACTGACACCATCTGACACTTTTAACTGAATATCCCACCATTTCTAGGAACTGACACCCAAAGCCCAAAACTGTGTCATTTGTGTTACCTCTTTGACAGCTCCCTGGAAAAGTAGGTGATTGATAAGTGTAGGAGCCACCCAGATAATGCATGAAATACTCATACATATTAAACATTGATTTAGTAGGGCCATACGACTTCCAGACTTCAACATGCCTGGTAATTCACTTGCAAGATCCCATTTAATCCTAAAAGCTTTGTAATGCAAGTGGGCAGATTCCTCTTTTACAATCAATAAACTGAGACACATAACATAATCTAACTTGTCCAAAGACTCATGTGGTAGAGTCAGGGTTAGAATCTATTTGGAGTAGATTCTGGGGGTGCCTTCTCTACAGCCTTTAGCCTGACCACCTACTGAGCTTCCAGTCTCCAGCTACCAACACTGGCATTTATTTGTTTGATACCTTCCCCTGTCTTTATTGCATGCTTGAGAATTTGCTCTTCTTCTGGAGCACCTTCCACCAATGGTTGACATGCACTGATATTTAAATGCTCCATCTCTGTTGTCCCCACAGAGGGTATCAGCCCCTAATGAAAGCCAAGAGACAGGCTCTCAGAAGAGCTTATGTAGCAAAGAATGAAGACTGCAACATAGATATATCTGCCATTGTTGGGCATTAAAGTCATATCCATGAAAGAATAAAAGATCAATACTTTAAAGGTAGAATTAGAAATTGTTTACAAACAATTATCCTGGCATTGAAGAATCAAAAGCAAGGTGGTTTTGTTTAAGTCTGAAAAGGCACTGTTGACTAGGAACACTTGTCGATGTTATTTATTTGTTTGTTGTTTGTTTAGGGGCATGGCTACTGATCCCTTTGTGTAAGATTTGAAAATCACAAATCTTGTTGTGAATACATATTTTTTTACAACGTCTTTTGTGAAAATTGTTGTTATTAGGCAAACAAGTATGAGCCCTCCCTCTCCCTTTTCAGTGGCCTCTTGACTCCACTTTGTCAGGATTTAACATAAGTGATTCCATTTTAATTCTGACAACTTTTCAGAAAGAATAACCTCAGCTCCGAGATTTCTCTAATGATATCAAGCTCTAGTTTTCTTTAATGATAACTACTTAATAGCACATCTGGGCTGGCGATACAGCTCAGTGACACAGTGCCCACCTGACAAGTACCAGGTTCTGAGTTCCATCTCGGTGCCAAGAAAATCAAACAAAAACAAAAAAAAAGAACATCCTTCATTGGCTTCCTCTCCCATCCAGCCTCACATCCCTCCTTCCTTAGCCAGTTTTCATGGGTTCATCTTGCATAGGGTACGCATCAGTGGTACCTAAACTGGGACAAAAGCTCTGATCCTAAATGTTTTATCACATTTCCAAACTAGGATTATAGGTGCTGAGGTGGTAGCTCAACACTCTAAGTGCTTGCCTGGCAAGTACAAGGACCAAAGTCTGATCGCTGGTACACGTGCCATGCTGTGCCAGAACTTGGGGTGCACCATGCTGGCTACTGAGACCTGGTGTGGTGGTGCACATCTATAATCCCGGCACTGGGGAGTCTGAAACAGAAGGATCTCTGTTAAGTCCACACTGTGCAACAAAGCCCTGTACCAAATAAATAAAATATTTTTGGTCAAAATTAAGCAAAGTGGGAATATGATTATTTAGGAGAGAGAGAAACGTTCTGGATGAAGTCACTAATCAATACACGTGGGTGTTTGGTGTAACTGCCAGTGTCTTCCACGGGACAGCAGGCTGCTTCCTGCTGACACTTCATCTGCAGCACGCTCCACATCCCCACAGTGAAGCACAGCGTCATCACGATCTGAACTGAAGTATCTGCCATTAATTTTAATTTAACTGTACCTAGCTGGAAAAAAATAGCATTTATGATCCTCCTATGATATCAGAGAGCTCATTAACTCCAGGAATTAGAAGATCACCCTTCTTTCTTGGGAGTGTAAGTAGTCAGGATTTTTGTTAGGAACTTTGAAGTAGAAGCTCAATAAATATTTGTTAGAACTGAGTATAAAGGAGAAGCTGAGATTAATCAGAGATGTGGCATGGTTTGGAACTTCTTTGTTCCCCAAAGGTCTCTGTGTGTTTCCATTACTTTTCTCTTGTTGCTGGGACAAAATACCCAATGCCCAAAATTAAGGAAGGAAAGGTTTATTTAGCTCACAGTTTGTGGAAGTTTCAGGGCACAATCAGCCAGCTCCAAAGCAGGGTGGCACATGGTAGAAAGGTGACACTTGAAAGCGGCAGAAGATAGCAAAAGTAGGAAGATCAAAAGAGGAGGAAAACAAACCTATTTTACTTTCTCATATTTTAAGCAGGATACTATCCACATCATCTCAGCACCTTTCTCTAGCTCAGGATCAGGGTGCTTACAAAGCAAGGACCCAGACCCCTTGCTAAATCACTTAGTTAACCCTGTAAACTTCTCCCGCTGATACAACGTATCAACCATAACGCTGTTGAAGGCTACGGGGAGGTGCTACCTGAAGTTAGTGGGAAGGTTTGAGGTGAGGGAGGAGGAGGTGTTTCCTTTCTTCTCCCTAGCCACCAGGTGAGCTAGTTAGCTCTGCCGGAGGATCCTGCCATTGCCACCAGGCAGGCCCACCAAAGGCCTAAAAGCAATGTGTCGATCTGATAATTGATTGGAATTTCCACAACTGTGTACTAAAATAAGCCTTTTCTCTTCATGAATGTATTATCTCAAGTAATAGCTGTGTGATAAAAAGCTGAAACACAAGATAGGATCTGGCAGCAGGAAAAAGAAACTAAAACTCCTAAAGCCTCAGGGAACAGTAATGAGCGCTGCCTAGACAACAAGTTTTAATTCATGCCAAATCTTCAGGCAGGACTCTGTAAATCCAATTGTGTGTTGATGGTGCTTTGAATTATGGGTATCTTTGGAGACTCAGGGGTGGGCACTGCACAAGCTCTGGCCCTGGCTCTTGGAATTCATGTTGCAAGAGCAGTGGTAAATTATAAGTCAACGTTGATGACACACCCTGAGATGTGAGGTGTTAAAGTGCTGTGTGACTGTCAAAGAGTAGGAGGTATTCTCTGAGGGATTTTAGGGGTAGTGGAAGGGCTGGGAGACATCACCAGAAAGTGACAGCTGAGCTTGGTTTTAAAAGAATACAAAGGGCTTTATCAGCAGGGGAAGATGGAACAGTGAAGGTGGCTTTGAGAAAAGAGGTTTGAAGCCAGTATTTTAGCTCTAGACAGGAACAATGATCTCCCTTTAAAAGGCAGATACTTAGAGAAATAAAGTTATGAACTGTTAAAGGCATAACATTCCCACCTTGGAATATTGGGGGTAGAGTAACAATAGCTAAATACTGTGTCTGCTTTTGGCCAAAACATCACTGTATGTGTTATACATATAAGAGCTCATTGACTTTTCTTACAACTCAAAATAAGTACTACTAGGATACCACTGAAGATGGAGGACTCTAGGTATAGAGAGGCTAAGAAAATTACTAAAAGTCACCCAAATTATTAAATAAACCAAATTATCTCATATTAGAATGTGGTTTTAATTAGCATACTTTTTCAAATAACAGTAAAGTAGGGCCTACACAAATACCTATAGAAACTTGAAATAGATAATAGCCAAAGTGAACAATGATTTTATCAGTTTCTCATTTATTTATGGTTTATACCCTGGCCTTGAAGTCATGTCGATCATCTACAAATAGTTGAGCATATGCTTGGTACAGGCAGTTCAAGAAAGGCTAGAGCCTTCAGTAATTCTGCAATGTAATACAGAAAACTGCTTCCGACGGCTTCACGCCTGGGCACGTCCTCTTCCTCATCTGTCAGGTTAGGATGACAACAGTGCTCATTCCTAGTAGGAATGGTTTGAGAATTAGATGTGTGTGTTGAATTCAGCACAGTATCTTGGGCATAGGAAAGACTAAATAAATCTTAGTTACTTAATTGGTAACAGAATTTGACTTTGTAACTACATAGTTTATTTGTAAACGCTCCTCCTGTGAGTAGCAGTGACACCTAATTGTCTAATGGTGTCACAGCATTCTGTTCTTTGCTTTACTGAGTCAGCTAGGTTCATGCTTAGAGCTCACTCATCTCCTTTAGACCTGGTGTTTTTATGTCCCAGAGATCAGACCAGAGAGACCTGAGTCATAAAACTTTTTGAAGAGATGTTGGTTGAAATAATTATTTATACAGATTCCTTTCTTTTTCTTTCTAAACAGTGTATGTTCTTTAATAAAATATTGATAGTGAGAATAGCATGACTGTTGGATAGTAAAGAATATGCTCTGGGAGCAATTTTTCCAAAGCAAAAGGAATATTTCTGTTATTTGTGATGGGCCCTGAGAATTTAGGTATGACACCAGACAGATGAAGCATGGTGATTAGAGGCCTAGGACCCTGAGCTATGTGCTATCAACCCAACCCTCAAGGAAAGGTGGAGAGATGGAACTTTACTTCAAACTTGGGCCTGCATGATAAAACCTCAATAAAGTCTCTGGACACTAAAATTTATGCAAACATTCTGGTTATGAAAGCACACTGAAATGCTGTGAAAGTGTCAGAGTTCCTGTTGCTGGAGAAAATATTTATCATTCACAAATGAAAGGAGGGGAAGTTTTGTTTGGTTCATAGTTTTGAGCATTCAGTCCCTGACTAGTTGAATGGAATGGAGGGTAGGACATAATGGAGAAAAGCTGCTCAATTCATGTCAATCAGAAAGCAGAGGCAGAGAGAGAGGAGAAGCTGAGGACGGAGGTGACTGACAAAGGCAGGCCCCCAGGATACTCTTCCAACCAAACACCAGGCACCTGATCTCATCTCGTTACTTTGAGTTATGATCTCATTAAAGGATCACTCCACTGATGAATAGTGTCCCTATGAACAAATCACTTTCTGAAAGCCTTACCTCTGAATCCATGAGAATTTGGGGGACATTCTAGACCTAAACCATAATAGATAAGAAAGTAAGGATTTACTCTCCACAGTGTGAAGACCAAGAAGACAACTGTCTATAAACCAGCAGGATCTCTCATCAAGATTTGAGCTTGGTAATCCTGATCTCAGACTTCTAATCTCTAGAACTATGAAAAACTGTTTGTTGTCCACTTTACCAAGAGTATTGTACTCTGTTACAGCAATCTGAGTTGGTTAAGACAGAAGGTGACACATCTTGAGGATATACCAGATTCTTAAAACATTCCCAGGCTTGACCTTCTCTTCTTTTGTCTGGTCCCCATCTGTATACTTTATATTAAACCCATCCTCCTAAAATCTTGAGTTTTGTGATTGTTCTACTGAACCATCAAATCTAAGGGGAAGGTGGATGTGCCCAAACTCATAAACAGTCTGAACTGTGGATGGCCTAGTATATTGTGTAATATATATGTGCTGTCTGCTTCTAGGATAAGGTTTCTAAATTCCTTGGAGATGGGTTTGCAGAAAAATATTTGTTCTAATGTTTGTGAGTTTTGTGTTCAGTTCAGTTCAGTTCAGTTCAGCTCAGTTCAGTTCAGTTCAGCTCAGCTCAGCTCAGCTCAGCTCAGCTCAGCTCAGCTCAGCTCAGCTTAGTTTTGTGCAGTCTTCGACCTTACCTTCTGACACAGTGATCCTATGACCTTTGTAATTCTTTTTGTAATTTCTGGGGCCTAAAAAGTGTCTGACTCAGTGCTCCTAAGTCCTTTAACATTTCCTGGATACACAGGAAATGTGTTCTTTTCTAAAGAGGTGACTACTGTGAGTGCCTCAGGATGGAGCTGGTTGCCAACTGTGCCTACATATAAAAATCACCATCAAAGATCAAAGAGACAGGGTTTAGGATTTCTAGATTTCTGAACACATGGAGGTGCCATGAGAGTGACACACCAAGAAAGGACACAGAGCCTCAGTCCCCTTTCTGTGTACCCCGTGCTAGTCATCTCTTCCGTCTGCTCATGCATACACTTTGTACCACATTAAACAATAAATATGTTTCCCTGAGTTCTGTGAGCCACACTCACCAATGAACTAACCCTAGAAAGGAAATCATGGGAACCTGCCATTTGGAAGGGATTGGCGATAATACAGGTCATAATTTGGGATTTAAAAGTGAGACTCTAAGCTGTGGGACTGAACTCTTATCCTTGGCAGTCGGACACTCCACCAGTAGGTAGCATTAAACTTGAGTTAAACTGTGAGAGAAGTATTAGTGTTAGAGAATTGGTTGTTATTGGAGGAAAACACTAAGCATACCACACACACACAAACACAGACACACACACACACACACACTCACTTTTTTTTTGCTTTGTAATTAGTATATTAAGAGGACATTCATACATTTTAACAATTGCTTAAATTCTAATACCCAGAATAAGCACGTGAACATAGACTTTTTTAAACATACAAGTAAAGCTATTCATCATAATTTGCTATACTACTACCATTAAATTTCAGTTAATTTGGAGCATTAAGTCAAATGGGCTAAAGTAAGCCTGTAACATACTTGTGGAGCACCTTCTTATATTACATATGCAAATTACCTTTCTATGTAGTCTCTTTACTTTAATTTCAAAGTTACCCAGATCTAAAGTCACAACTGAAGTATTTATCATGGTGCAAAGAGAAGGGAAAAATAGCAGAACTAGGAATGGTCAACAGTTTTATACATATATAAAGATGGCACAGCAGAAGGGACTGCATTGCTAGAAATGTAGGCCCTTAAGAAGCAGCATTATGATAAACCCCTTCTTTAGAAAGGTATCATTTCTATTACTGTTATCACAGGCTAAATTATATATTATGCCACCTTCAAGTAATAGTTGAGGCAGTAGAATGGAGAGGCATCATGACGAGTTCCACTTAATACAAATAGCTACAGACAGACCAACACATCCACCAACTGTTTCCTTTCTCTGGTTGCCAGTTAAATAAGTTTTAATCCTTGGCTTACTAGTAAAGGATGATACATTAAAGTCAACACATGTATCTAGCATTTCAGTCTAAGCTTGTCCATGTATACAACAGAAATCAATTACAAGGCATGGCCTAACAGACACCAGGGTTAGGTACTTTTTACAGACATGAAACTTCATCTTGCACATGGAAGTCGTCATACATACAGGGCAAAGTTGGAACTTCAGAATTTGTGTTTATTCTTCATTTAACTTTTAAAACACTATTATAATTGAATATTAAAAGAAAAACAATAGTGACTAGTGAGTATATGATGACTCTAGTCCTTCGTGCACTCACTGCTGCACACTACATACCAGCAGTGAATATTATCCACTGGCCCCATTAAGAGGTCTGACACTAAACACCACCTCTGAGATGATGTTCATCACCCTCATAGGCTTCTCCATTGTAATGGCACCGTCTTTGCTGATTTGGACCAAAGTTCAGCAGTTCTACCTGATCCATTTAATCAATCTCTTTTACTTCCTTCCTCTCATGTAAGTTTTCTCCAGCAATGAAAGTTTATCAGGACAGAGAAAGCCATTTTCAAGAAAGTTTAAATTCAATACTTAGACAACCCTTTTCATACGGTCTACAATAAATTGGCATGCCTTCATATAGCCCACATTTTATGTCTCCATGCTAAATATTTGACCTGGGCGACAGGTGATGACTATTGTTAGGTTGTCAAGAGTGGATATTGACTTTTGGAAGTGTTTCAACTAGCTATATATCCATACACATGAAAAGATCTTCTCCTCATTAAGTAAAAACAGAATAGTCCTTCTGATCTAATACAATGATAATATCTCCTGGCTCCAGCCCTGATTCTTGGTCTCTTTCACCATGGAATGTTATCTTCCAGCCATCTTTCATACCTTTGTCAATATGAACTTCTAGAATCTTCTTTTGTCTTCCTTCTGTTGCAACTCTTATATTTGTCTTTAGGACTGATGTGTTCTCCATGGTCCTGGAATTCCATTCACACAGACTGAATTTGCTGAACCATTCCAAGTCCTATCTGATGACCTCTTACTTGCATTCCAGTACGTCTGCAGTTGGGACAGCACTCCACAGCTCCTTTCTTACCACCTCAGCCTTCACATTTGTCACAAATCACATTATTTTGCAGAGCCAATTTTCTTGTGGCAACATTAGATAAATCTTCTAAGGTAACTGAGAGTGAATGCACCATATTTTTACCTTTTCACCTTCATTTGGATTCTTCTCAGGATGATACTCCAAAGCCAGTTTTCCTATAAGCCATTTTTAGTTCTTTTTGGGTAGTATTGGGTTTGACCCCCAAAACATCATAATAAGTCACTTTTTTCATATTTTCTATAGGCACATGTACTAAATACAGTGCCACTGCAACACATCGGTCCTCCAAAAGATGAAAGGTAGGACCTATCTATAAAATCCATTTCACTCAACCTTTATTTTTTCCTTCAAGTGGTGGAAAGCAACACAAGTCTTCTACGACTTACATCATATATATATATATATATATATATATATATATATATGTGTGTGTGTGTGTGTGTGTGTGTATATATATATATATATATATATATATATATATATATATATATAATTTAGTACAGGGTCTCACTACACAGATCAGACTCTGTGTAGTGATCCTCCTTTTTGCAGTCTTTCAAGCCCTGGGATTACAGGTGTGTGCCACCACACACAGTCTCAATTGTAGTCTCAGCGCACCCCAGGGCCAGGGCCTGCACAGCACACTGGGGATTGAACCTGGCGTGATTATAAATTTGATATCCACATTGTTGATAATGGTGAGGGAACTGTCTCATCATATGCTTATCTTATGTACTGTTCCACTTCCCTCTGGTGAAAGGCATGAGAAGTACTGACAGAAATTTCTAGAATATATGAATTTCCTTCATTTAGAAAACAATGAAGTTCAAATTTGTTTAAAAAAAAAAAAGATGAAAGGTGAGTTCAAGAACCTACCACCTGCCTACCCATTCAGTCAATGTTCTGCTGAACTTGGCTCCATCCTGCTCCTTGTGCCTATAACAGCGCCAGCCGGAGGCTGAGAGGAGGTGTGAGGGCTAAAACACACCAATGAGTGAGCTGGGCCCACACTCACTTTTGACGACCAGAAGCAGCATGTTCTAATTCTATTTAATGTTGGATGATTTCAGAAAAATACTTCTTTTCCTGGAAATGTTGGAATGATGATGTTCAGAATGAGGGGAATCCTATAAGGATTACCTGTGAGATCAGGCTAAATTCAGTAGTCAGTATCAAAATGCATTGCATTGATGAAGTTAAGAAGTAAAAATTATTAGAAGACATTATACTCCAATACAAAAATTGTAGAACACTAATTATCAGTTTCTAGTATCCTAAAAGTCAAAAGAACTGCGATTTTTGAAATATGATCTTTCCTTATGAAATCTTTTACCATACCCTGGCTTAGCTGGTCACCCTTAATCACATTCATTTGCATATTTCATTGTCTGCAAAGGCCTTGTGAGAACTTCAGGTTTTGGATGAACTAAACCATCAAATAAATGTGACTTTGTCCACTGAAATGTATTCTACAATAGAACTCATCTATCTTTTCTCACTTTGATTTCAAATTTGGTCAAGTTGTATAGGAAGTTTCTAGATGCATATAGAATATCCATGGGTTTTCTTAAATGTTTTTATCCAATCTTCATTTATGAGACAACATATGTATTGGCATGGTCAGCAACTGGGCAACAGATACATTAAAAAAAAATCCCACACTTGGTCTCAGGAGTATTCGGAAGCTCTAATTACCAGCTCTGTGACCTTCAGCAAATCATTTATACTTTCTATAAAGTGAGGAGATTGGGCTAGACAACATTATTGGAATTATAAAAGTCCTGTCCACCTCTAAATGCTATTGATTCCTTGAGTCAGCCTGTATTTCCTGGGAGACCATCATGAGGCCTCACTTGACTGGGTGTTTGCCAATTCTCTTGTGAGTCTTCCCTTAGCTTATTCTCAGACCCCCTCCTAGTTCCATAAATCTGCATACGAAAGGACCAGACAGCTGTAGCTCTCAACAGCTTTGGTTTTCATCACTGCCTGTGTCATCCTGGCTGCTGAAGCTGCTTTTTAAAGGGTCCAAACCTCCTTTAAACAATCCTAAATATTTTTAAGGATACAAACCAGAATATAACAAACTTACAAATAGAAAACACAGTTTTCTACCGGTGTTTAAACTAACAAGAGGACTTCTCTGTGGAAATAATTGCCACTTCTCTGTGGCAATTAATTATATAGGAGACCAAGAATACATAGGAGAGGCTCAAAGAATACAGGGTGGTAAAAGATGCACAAGCGAAGAGGAACACCATGAAAGGAAACAGGATAGAGGAAAAGCAACCCACCTTCAGAGAAGCACATTGAGTAGAGCACCCTATGCCAAGTGCACTGTCTAAATACACTTAAATTTGCCCACAAAAATCAGAAATAGTCCACAGCCACACAAGGAATGACACTGGATATGTAAAAACATCAGTGCTTAACTATAGGGATGATTTCTGATTTTGCTAAATAAATCAAAGATAGAGAAATAGAAATTCTCACGCTCATCCCCAGACATTCCCTGTGATAACTCTTACTCTCTTATGTGAATTAAATTATATCACTAATTCAGAGTTGACAAATTACATTGTGACTACTCAGATAAACATCCAGCACCATTTGTTTAAAATGCCAATAGAATTAAAACAGCATAATGCAGTAACACAAAACTTGAGTGTGGGTTTGTACTTCTAATTTTAAAATTCTTAATCTCAAATTGAAAATTATCGTTGGTGTGACCTGAACAAATAGTGCCAACACTCATCTAAGCAACTTTTGCACAACTGCTTTGAATACATGGCACTTCCTTTTTCAGTGGTGAAATGAAAATGCCACTAATCATTCAAATGTTAAATTTCTAACCACAGTATAGTGTGACCTCTGGTTGATTTCTAATCTTTGCTTTTCAGTCCTTTGGGTTTGATCCTGTTACTCTAAAGACCTATTTCCTGAGAGAGCAGTAACTTGACTAAAGACATTGTTCCCTTAGTATGAAAATAAAAAGATGCAGATCTTTATCAAAAGTACAGCACTTATAGCCTATAAGAGTTACTAAATTTAGACTGTATTCACAGGAAAATAAAAATATAGTAAATAATCTACATGTTTCCCTTGTGTGTTTGTGTAACAAGGAACCTTCAAATACTTAGACTCTGAAAGATTACAGGCTGCACATTATCTTTCACCATTTCATTTACCAACTCTCTGTGGAAGGGCTGGGGATGTAGCTCAGCAACACAGCACCTACCTGGCAAGCCTGAAGTCCTGAGTTCAATTCCTGGTACCAAAAATAAAATAAAATAATAAACTACATTCTAGGGGATAGAAACCAGGAGTATGATTGAAAGAATGCAATCTTTTGAATCTAGAGGACTGGGTTTTAATTTCCACTTAAAACCTGGGTAACCTTGTGCTTTCCTTATCTATTATTTAAAAGGAGAATAGAATAGTGAAAAGGAAAATGAGAAAAAGAAAGAATATAGGAAAGAAGCAGATAAAAATAATACATACCAGTGTTGAAGTGAGAGACACATTCTATGAAAACAGTTGATATAATGAGAAATGTTATATAAATATAGTATTCTTTGTAGCAAAGGTACTTCAGACACTGGGAAAGTCTTCTATATATTGAAAATGATACAAGAAACAAGCTGTGCTATCTGCAAGACTTTATACAAGCATTATGTCAAGATCAATAGTGCAGTCTACACCCATCACAGCAACAGTCTGCTGATGTTGAATGGCAGTGTAGATTTGGCTTTCTAGCTATTTAGCTCAGTTACCCCAAGAATGTCTTTTTATTAGCATTTTTCCATAACTGCAGACTTGTAAGCCTGACTTTCCACCGGATATATTTCCCCTGCAGTCTGAATTCATGCCCAGGTTAGAATGCCAGCCAGCTGTAGGATAAGTACACTCCTGTCCTCAGCAGTCCCTGAACTGAAATACTGTGTGGTGGGTGTGTACAGATTGTCTCACTGACCATCAGAGCTGTTAGTTCTGGTTTGGTGTTCAGTAAAGAGAATAGAAATCAGGACAAAGAGCCCCTCAATAAAGAGGAAATAATGGAGGTAATTAGAAGAGAACACCTGTCAGTGAGAAATTGCACCTCTACCCTGGCCACAACCTTCCAGGGCTTCCAATTGTTATTCACAACAAAGGAGAGCCCTGGACTGTGAATGAAAGCAATGATGGACAGCAATAAAACCTGCAAATGAGTTTTCACATTGTCTAATAAAATTCTATGACTTTGTCAATCTGTGTTGACACAGACATACACAGGACTAGATGATAAAATGTTGTAATAGGAAGCTAATTGTTTCCTTGGGTTTACATGGTTGTCTTTTATTTTATGGTTCTAGAAGCAAATTCTGGCTTTTTTATAAATGATTGTGAGGGTAGTAGTCAATTCTGAATTCCTAGCAGCCAAAGAACTATATCACCTAAAAATTTTCAAATGGCGCTATCAAAGGATAGACAAATAAAAGCCTCCAACACATGGATCTGAATTCAGCAGCAAAGGGAGTCAGCGTTGCTCAATCATTGTTCACATTCACATTCATGGTTCAAAACTTTAATTGAAAACAAAACATATAAAATCTCAATTTAGGGTTACTTTTTATGTTTTCTAGAGAGGTTACCTTAAAAAACGAATAGGAATGTATAGTCTTAAATTGTCTTCAGAACACATAATTTCAAAAGTACAACTTAATTCACAAATAGCATGTGGCTGATGAAAGAGAAATGGTGAATGAGACTGAGATTTCACAAAAGAATCCTGGCTTATCACAGATGCGCCCCAGGTGTATCTGCCTTCACATACCCAGCATGAAATAAAGAAGCTGAGAAAATGGATAATTGTGGAAGAGGAGGAAGAAGAGAAAGGGGGAGGAAAGTTACCTAAGTTCTCTGTAATTAAAAAAATGGATTAGTTCACTACTCCTTTCACTAAAAGAGAGTGAACCATAGATGTTTTAAAAATATTTCTAGGAAAAGCTAAAAGAAATAGCCTGTCAAACTTTAGTTTTCTTAAGGTAAAAAAAATTAACAACTACATTTTCATCTATTGAAAAAATACCATAAGTATAGACAAATATAGTACACCTACTTGGTCTCTTATATATTACAGGTGAGAGAAAATTATCTTTTGGATCAATTAACTAGCAATATCTCCAGATCTGAAAGGTACCTGGGATGAGTTTGTGTTCACTAAAACCAAAGAATGAATTTTAAGAACAAACAGAGGTTATGAACATAATATATTTATTGGGGGGAAAGACAGCTCCTGTCTTGGGACAGGAGGGGGCCCAAGCAGGTGGCCCCCAGGAAGCCATCTTTTCCAGAGATTTTTATAGAAGAACACCACACAGTGAGGCGGGTCTAAAGTGGTGGAGAACATGGGAACTCAGGTAGCCTGAAGTGGGACAAAACTATGGTCAACCAATGAGATTACAGGTACCATTGCTCAGTAAAACTGATTAAATTGAAATCAAGTGGGGAAGCAAGACGGTAGCAAGAGGGCATGAATACAGAACAGCATCTCTTCCTGTTGGGGGTTGGATTAGTGACTCATTTGGGTTCTTTTTTGAGGTGATTGATTCTTATTTAGACTATCAATCACTGATGTCCATTCCTAGGGAAGTATATGGCTACATTTGTTTACTCTTTTATCTTGAGATCTGGCCCATAGCCAATGTCTGTTTCTTCCAAGTTTCAAAGTCATCTTGTCTTCCCTATTGTCTCCTTGAGGCCTGTCTGACTGCCTATAATAGTTTTAATTCAGCTGCCTACAACACTAAGGTGAAAAGGTTGATTCAGCTCACAGTTCGAGAGGTTCAACTCCAAGACTGAGCAGCTCTGATGCGGCATCAGGTGAGGGCATCATGTGACTGCAGGAATGCATATGGAAGCAACTGTCATTTCTCAGTGGCACATCCCCAGTCACCTCCAAGGAGTGGCTGCAAAATACTATTTCCCAAGTTTCACCACCTTCCAACAGGACCATCACAGAGAACACATCTTTAGCACATGGGTCTCTGGGATGACATTTAATATCAAACTAAAATAATCTGCCCCATAAAAAAAGTAAAATAAAATAATCCGCCCCATATGTACGTATTATATATGGAAAAGTTCTTTATGGATCTTTGCTCTGTGTCTCTAAGATAGTAATTAAGCTTACTCCTGGCCTGTCTCACAAAGTATTCTTGAATTAAAACTAGTAACAGATTATAGATTGTTGGAAATGGATTAACATAATAATGTTAGAATTAAAAGTTGAAAATGAGAGAAAATCATACTAAACATGAAAGCATCTGAGAATCAGATTTCACAGGGACTTAAATATTAACATCAGTTTTTAAGTATTCCATCCAATGGAACCATAGTTTACAAATAAATATGAATCAAGTGTAGAAGCCAGAATTACTTCTAAGCACATATATATATATTGAATATATTTGACAAAATATATTCAAAATCAAAATATAAATTTATAGGACTTTTTTTAACTGCACAGGCCCCAAATTCTTGAATAAATTAGATATGTTGTAGGAAATGAGGGTATTTTGTGTAAGATTTTCACAGATTTTTAAAAATGTGATGATTAAGATAACAAAACATGACAAATTATCCTAAAAAGTTAGGATTGTACTATACCAAGATGTGAATTCATATGATATAATAATTTGCATTGTGATTGGAATTCACAAAAGTTAAAATCTAGGAAATTCACATGTTGACTCTAAGAGGTCGCCATCATAGGTGCTTAGAAAGAAAGCAATGGCAGAGGATCC
This sequence comes from Ctenomys sociabilis, assembly GCA_004027165.1. Lineage (NCBI taxonomy): Eukaryota > Metazoa > Chordata > Mammalia > Rodentia > Ctenomyidae > Ctenomys > Ctenomys sociabilis. Next base: position 40,697 of record PVKA01000270.1, on the reverse strand, counting down.
CAGCCAAATAATAAAAGACAATGAATTGTCTAGTGAGTCAACAAAGGTCAGCCTTTTAACTTTAATCCTGCAATTGTTGTGAATACCACTCTGTAGAATTTGCTTTTTAATTAATTAATTTAATTATTTGGAACAGAGCTCCACTATGCAGCTCAGACTCATAGTGATCCTCCCATCTCAATCTCCCCAGTGCTGGGATTACAGACATGTACCACTGGGTCCAGGGCTCTGGGGCTGGCACAGCATGTGGTAATGGGGATCAAACTCAGGTCCTTGTGCTTGTGAGGCAGGTGCTTAGAACATAGAGCTATGTGTCCAGCCCACTCTGTAGATTTCTTTTCCATTTTTTTTTTTCTTTTGGATGGGCTGATGAGTATTAGAAAGGGTAAAATACAATTGGCCCTGCCTTTAGTATCTGTGGGTTCTGTAGTTGGAGATCCAACAAATGATGTATCAAAAATATTTAGAAAAGGAGTGCGTCTGTACTGAACATATAAGACTTTTTGTCATTGTTCCCTAAACAATATTATATGACAGCTATTTACATAGCATTTGCCTTGTGTTAGGCATTGTTAGTGACCAATATTATTGAATGTATGCAGAAAGAAGTTCATAGATTAAATGCAGATCCTTCTCCATCTCCAAGGACTTGAACATCCATCAGTTTTGTTATACACAAGGGACCCTGGAACCAATTCTCAATAGATATTAAGGCATGACTATTTTATATTCTATATGTTAAAAAGTGAACACTGCACAGTTGTTCACAGAAGGCAGATAAAAGAAATGTTCAACTTGGGTGTGGGAATTCAACCATGGCCACCCACCTGAACTAGACCAAACTGCCCCTGGGACAAATCCAGTAGGACTTGCCTGGTCTCTGATATTTTGCAGCCTTGCCTTTGAAATGCAATCCTCAGTTGAAGATGAAGTAGTTCTTTGTCTCTGTCTAGAGTCCCAAATTGTGTGACACAATATCCATTCCTGCTGGAAGTGCACCTCCTTGATGAAAACAGTTCTTTTTTACACGGTAAATTCTCCAGTGCTTTCCAAAAAGGTTGTAAAACTTCCCGCCATCTCACATAAGAATGAAGCTCACAACATTGTCTTTCTTGGCATTCAACTACGAAATGCACCTATGTCTGGTAATAATAATCCTTCAGTCAAAAACCATAACAGTACTTGGCATTGTTTTGGGATCCATTTGCTTTCATATATATATATACCAAGGACTTTACACACACTGTATCTTCTGCCTGGAGCTCCCTGCTCAAACTCATGAAATAAAAACTTTACTGAGATCTTCATCAGTATATTTCCTATTGGGTTCGGATAGCTTCTCAGTCTCAGCATCCATAGTGCTTTGCACATGACTCCCTCATACTAGTATTCAGAATATTTAAAAGAGAGCTCTATTTACTAAATTCCTACAACCCTTGGCACGTTATTTTACTTAGTTTTTCAATATGTAAAATTTTAGCAGCTGAAACATTCATATGTGTAGTGTTCTCACTTCTGTTTTAATTTTTGGGAACTCTGGGAAGCAACACTAGAGTTTTACTCCCCTCCTTTATGTCCCAGTAGAAGGGAGAAGACAAATAATAAGCATTTGAATCATCACTAATTTCAAAAACTACTGGAAAATGCCATGATGGAAATAAAGATAAAGGAAGGCTGGAGGCAATGATTGCTAAGTGCAGTAAGGCACATTTGCCACCATGGGAAAGAAAGGCCTTTTTCAACAAGATGGAAAGTAGCCAGTGAGACATAGGAGACTTGAGCTCAGAGGAGAGGACAATGGGGGCGGAGGGTATATTTTGCAAATCTGAGAGCCATCAGAAAGGAAAAAGCCTAGAAATTAAATAAATTTTCCTAAAAACTATTGATAGTAGAGAAAAATAAAAGAGCTAAGGAGTAAACAGTAGAGAACACCAATGCACTTCTAAGAAAGACTCAGCAAAGGGCACAGGGAAAGAGAAGAACAGGCATGTTTCAAAAAAAAGAGAGCATAAACAAATGCTGTTGTGTACATAAGGGAAAATTCAGGGGTAGGTCATTGCAGTGGATTTCTTTTTTTTTTTTTTGTCTTTTTGAGACAGGGTCTCACTATGCAGTTCAGGCTGGCCTTAAGCTCACTTTGTAGCTCAGGCTGGTCTCGAACTCACAACAATCCTCCTGCCTCAGCCTCCCCAGTGCTGGGATTACAGGCGTGCGCCACCACGCCCGGCTCTGCAGTGGATTTCTAACTGGTGGCCAACTTACTACACCCTGCTAAATTAACCTTGCATGGTGCTGGGTGTGGGAGGCCCAGCTGAGGGTGGTTATCAGCAGCATTAAGGCAGAGCAAGAAAAGCTGCCAAGACGTTGTAAGGGATGCTGTTTGGAGAAGCTGGTGAAGCTATTGAATGCTGCTTGTTCTCTTCGGCTGTTCGGCTTGAGAACTTTGTCATGCTGGCTTTCCTGATGAACTGTGGAGAAGCTTTGAGCATCACTTCCTGGTTCTGGAGGGGAAGATGGTGCACAGCTCAGCCTCAGGGAGAAGACTGTGGCACTGACTTTACTGTTGAGAACTCAGCTTTCCTCATTGCGGGAGGAGCTCAGGACCTCACTGTTGCTGAGGATGAATGTGGTGCTTTTGAGGGAGCTCTAGTGCTTTACCTTGAGCATTGTTTCCTAGCTCCAGTTCGTATCCCTCAGCCTGCTAGCGCAGATCCTTCATCCCACTGGCATAGACTTCCTCGCTTCCACTACTGACCTTTGGGGCTTTGCAGCACAGATTTGTGAAGTGGGCCTGCATGAGACTTTGTCATGGGCTCTAAGCCTCCATTTGGACTGTGGGAGACACTGTTATGAGTTCTAGGTTTCCACCTGGACTCATGCAGGATATTAGGATCTAGGCTCTCAGCTGGATTCTTTAGTATTTTGTGTGTGGATAGACTTCCTTTACTTGTTATATATGATTATTGGGTGATTCATTATAAAATAATGTTATAAAACATGTCCTGCATGATATAGTTCCCTTTGTAGATACCCCTAACCACAGCAGTCAATGTTTTGTTGTTGCTGAATGGTGCAATATCTGACAGTTTGAATTCTAAGTTGAAATCCTTAGTTATAAAATAGACAGGATTTCAGCTGTCCTGATGGTGGAATTTTCTCCATCAACTTTCAGCTCACCTGGCCTAGGAAAGCATACAAAGATAATTAGATCTTAACCAGATCTTAACCAGATATTGTTTTGCTTGATAAAGAAGTCAAACTAATGCTAAATTCTTCCAGTCTGAAAAGTTTATGAAATAAAGCAAAAGGCTTGGTTTACTCGAATCTAAAGTTTCAAGCTAATTCTTTAAACATGTTTAATTCTCCAAGTTATGATTGATTATGCTTGTGTGCAAAACCTTGACATAGAGGAGTAGGGATTTCTAGTAGTCTTTCAAGTTATTTAGTCACAAATATTGGGTGGACACATGCATTAATCCAGAACACATTATTATTCATTCTTCTAATGTTTTTCATTTATTTTTTGTTCCTCTTCTCTTTTGTGTTTTGCTCCTTGAGAAATTCAAAGAATGAATTATGGTAGATTGAATGTAGCATTCCAGCCAAGAGCTACCCAATATCAAGTTAAAGTTCTCATAAAATTCATGTAATATAACACAAAAGCAAGAAATATACACATTAATAAAATCTTTTATTTCAGTGAATAATTCAAAAATTAACTATGGCTCTAAACTCTGATATCCTATAGAACACAGCATTTTTCTTTTTTTATTCATTTAAGGAAAATCTAAAATTAAAACCTATTTTACATTCTAAAAATAAGTGGTTTAACTCCTGAAAATTTATTCAATCACATTTTAAACTCCAACATACATATTTCTAGACTTGTAAACATATTTGCATTCTTTTAAATTTAAATAGAAATAGATTTGTTAAAATCCAGTTCTCTGAAATGTTCAGGAAAGTATCATCTGTCTTGATTTTTATAAATTGCATGTAATGCTTTTAATAAAAATACTCTTTGAAATACATGCTACTTTGGAAAAAGAATAATTTAAACTACTTCTTACAGAGCACTTGCTCCAGTGTCCATTTAGCAAACAAAAGTAGAGTTATCTTCTCCATTATGAGGTGATGTTTATGCTTACTAAATTTGTTTTGCCATAATAAAGAAACCTCAGTTGAATTTGAAACATTACAAGCGACAAAACATTTTCTAGGACATTCATTTTGTATGTAAACTGCGCCTGAAGTATTCTGCTTTAATCTAAGTGAAAAAGCCAAAGTGAAGTCAAAAGTTATTTACTGTTGCTTCCTCCTTGACATTTCTTAACAAGACACAGCAGGTGAAATAGAAACCTGAACAGACAAGCTTTCTCTGGGCAGCCTTTGCCAGGGGCCTCCTCCTCCAGTGGCCCCAACCATCATCTCCCCGAGTCACCACAGCACCTTCCTAGCATGCACATAATTCTCACTCACTTACAAAGTGTTTTTCATATTGAGTTTGTTTCTTTTTAATGAGAGGGGAAAGTTATATAGAGGATTTTATTCCCTTAGAAGGCAGGAGACTTTTGGCAAGAATTTGAATCTTTCCTCTGTGGCCAATTAGTGACAATTCCACTTTTGCAAGACAGCCGTCTCCCTGTCCAATTTGACAAGGCAAAGCAAGAAGACTGGCACGGAATTCAGTGCCAACAGTAGTTCAGAATCTCACCACTATCAAAATAGGAATTGGGATGTAAAATGTGAGGCCTTGTATAGTCTGCTGTGGCCTCCACAGAGGCTGAACTGTAATTGTCACCAGAGTCAGTTGCTGGGAAATGCTTAGGGTTAGCCCCAGTGTAACTGTACCCTCCTGCAGAAGATAGCCAACATGTTTGCAATGAAAACAAAATGGCATAATAAAGAAAACAATCATATTTGCATATTTATTTCCTCTGTATTTGTATTAGAAAAAAGATTAGAAGCAACAGCCTTAACCTATAGGTGGTTGATTAATTAAAGGGTGCATACATTGCTAACTGGAATAATGTGCACACAAAAATTCAAATACAAAGTTGTGCCACAGGGTAACAGGTAGGTTAGGTCAGATAGTGAAGGACTTCATAGACTGTGACAGGGGGAGATTTGGATTTTTTTCTTGGTATAAATTAGAAAGTCATTGGAAATATTTGAGTGTAAAGAATGCTTCAAGGAACATTCTGGCACTGTTAAGAGGAGTTGATGGCAAGACTGTAGGAGAAAGCGGGGGTGATACAGGGAGAGCTCGGGGTGGGCTGCAGCAGGTGCTAGCAGCAACGGACGTGGGAGAAAAGGCTGCTAGTCTACAAATGGCAATGATCAAAAAAGCAGGAATGTTTAATATATTGTACACAGAGACTGAGATAAAGTGAAGTCAAGGAAAACTCCCAGGCTTGTGTATAAGTAGAGCAGATTGGAAAAAATAAAAAGCACCCCAGCCCAGTAACAAGATTGTTGCTGAGTAATTGGCTACAGATCTTTATTTTCGTCTTTCAACTTTTATTTGAAATTATACAGGGAGCATGTGTTACTTCAATAATTTATAAGCTATTTAAAAAAATAAACTAATACCAACGAGAAAAAAAAAACATTGTGCCTTAATATGTGGGGTTTTCTGGTCAGCCACTCCTTTTTGCATAAAAACCAAACCTCTCAGAATAACAAGCAACTATTCTGGAATGTGAAGTAGTATCTCACCCCAACCTGTCCAGTTTTAGGGATCATAGCAATTTGCATCTCTTCATTTGGGGCTTTTCTAACTGAAGGAAAGAATTCGCTAGGGCCTCCCACACGATGAACCTGAAGATTAACACCACAGAGTCAGCACACCTGCCAACCAAAGCACACAAGTAAATCTCCATCTGTGTAGTGAAATGACTAATTCTTATTCTCATTAACCCTCTTAGTTAACATATTTAAATTTTCTTTCTTTGAAAAATTTTCTTTTCTGTTAATATTTTCATAAGCCTTATGCCATACATATTTTTGAGGGGCAGTGAGCCATTTCACATACTTTTTTAAACATGTAAGGCAAAGTAATTGTACAAAAAGGAAGCTATGGTTCTTCTCCACTCCCACCTTGACTACAGGTTCATCAGTTTTCACTCTTACTTGTGCAATGTTATTTACTCTCCTGACTGCTTCTCCTTTCATATTGTGCAGGTGGCAAATGTCATGAGGAGAACCATACAGCTGGGAAAAATATTCATGTAAAGATCTGTGCACCACACTTAAGCTATACAAAGAAAAAAATCCAAACAGATCTTATGTATAGCATCTCACTGGGTCCACAGTGCTGTGCATGAATGCAGACATATGCTTTCTCAGCATACATACATCAGCAAAGCAACAGAACACCTCTGCACTGGCTTCCCTTCAATCAACAGCAAAAGTAATAAAACTGCTTTCAATCCTAAAAGTATCAAATGATACATAGCATAACAAACACAGTTGTTATCAAAGCAGAGACAAGCCTTCTTACATTACCTGGAAAGAGTTCTGATGTCTTGTATGAACTTAGATCCCCACCCACCATTTCCTCAGACTTCCCTCCTCTAATCCAGCTGTACTTCTGCTTTTCGTCCTTAAACATGCATCTGCCTTGAAGCCAGTGGGTCAGGTAATTCTGAACTGTACCTTTCCCTGGGTTCCTCCCATTTCTAGCTCATCTCCTGGGCAAATGTCCCAGCCTTTGGAAGTTCAGCACAGTCTGTGCATGTACTAGGCATGTGGCTTTCTGCATATGTCTGCACATCATTTTTCAGGAAACTCTATTTCACACTACACCAGCTTGCTGAGTAGCTGTTGTTCACACCCACCGAGAAATAACTCCATGTGAGAATAATACCTTTACAACTTTGAAATGTCCTCAGACAGACTTCTCATCTCCAGGCCATCAACCTGCTGTGAACTCTCATCCTGACTTTTCACACTTACAGGCAACAGTCATGCAACATACTGTCAAACAATATGAAGGTTTCAGGGAGATGTGGAGGAGCGAAAAATTAAATTGTAGCCTGAACATCTTTTGAGATTAGTGTAATTTTTGATAATTAAAAAACTCACACATGCAAGTGCATACATATTGGCATCTAATTAAAACTTCTGCCCTATGTCTCTGAAGCTCATCTGGATTTCAGAATTCTACCCACCTTCCTTTTGTTGACAAACAGTAGACAAATTCAGCATCTGAAGTCCCTGTCCTCAGGACACTTCCTACTTAGACATTGAACTCGGTGCTTTCACACTGAGAAGCGTCACCAGATTCATTATTATTATTATTTTTTTTGAGCTGGTTCCCACTTGGTTGCCCAAACTGGGCTCTGACACATAATAGTTCTGCTTCAGCCTCCCAGAGTGCTGTGATTATAATAATGTGCTGCCATTTTCAGCTTACATCTTCATTAATATAAGTATTTCTGGTCAAAAATCTTTATTTTAAGCCACAATTGTTATTGTACTAAAGCAGTTGAGAAGGTTGATGTGGACATAATTTCTATGTATGGCTTTTACTCTTTGAGAATGATCCAGGAATAATTTAATCCATCCTGCTTGTTAAAAAACCCAGAAAAGGGCCAGCCAGATAGCTCAGTGGATTAAAATACCTGTTTAAGCAGATGCAGGGACCAGGGTTCAATCCCCAGTGTGCCTTGTCAGCCCTGTCCCCCAGGGAGCACTGAGACAGTGATTGAGATTGGGTGTGGGGCATGGGACTGTAATTCCAGTGCTTGGGAGGCTGAAAACAGGAGGATCACTTTGAGTGCAATCTGTGTAGTGAGGCCCTTAGACCCTGTTCTAAATATATTTAAAATAAAAGAGCAGCAAAATGTATCAGTTTGACATATATATATATATATATATATATATATATATATATATATGAATAAGTAAAGTTACCAACTCAATTGTGAACCATTAAGACATGCCAGACTGCAGATCAGAAGGTAAGTCTGATGAGGATCTAGCCCTACAGGAAACTAATTCAAGCTTAGCTGACACACTAAACATATTCTCCCTAATTCAGCAGGAACATATCTCAGGAAAGATTAAAATATACACATTAAGGGGCAGGAGAGATAGCTCAGTGGAATGAGCACTTCCCTGGCAAGAGCAAAGGCCTGCGTTCAATCCCTGGTTCTGCCAAAAAACAAAAAAATAAAATATACACTCTAAACTTCTCTTGTTACTTTTTATTTAATGAAAAAGATCAATTAAGCTCATACCTACTGCTTCCTTCCTTCAATTAATGTCCGTGTAGTTCAACCTCTGGAAGTCAACTCAGCCTGACAGATGTGACAGGGCGGTTCTCATAGACTCCATTGTGCTCAGTGCTGCAGCTCAGTGTCAGAGGAGGCGCTGGTCAGGAAGGAGGAGGAGCACAAGGGAACCACATCCATCAGTCAGGATAGAAAATGGGCTAGTACATATTACCTAAAATTCAAGGAAATGAAAGAAACACAAAGAAATAGGCTATGGAACTGGCTGCAGTAGTGAGAGGAGAGCAGGGCGAGGGAACTTTGTGGAGGGTGCACACTGAGAGGGCCTGAGCAGCCGCTAACACAGATGGATTTTAGAAGCTTTTCTAAATATCTTCATTCAGCCTTCTCCTGAAAAGTCACTGGAGAGAGTGTCTAATAGATTAAAGCTCAAAGTGGCTTTATTCCATTTCATAGAAGTTGTCATGAATGCATACACTTACTCTCTGAATTTACAAGGGTTTTTTTAATGCAAATTATAGGTTGGAACTGAAACTTAAAGAATTTAGTAAGAGTGTGCTTATTCATATAAACACAGTTATATATATATATATATATATATCTGTGTGTGTGTTTACTTATAAATCAGAAGTGTGTATATATATTTACATTAAGGATATGTATGTGTACATTATATATACATACAAATAATATGAAGATTCTTGTGTATATGAGAATAAGTTTCCTTTTAATTTAGAATTCCCACAGAAACTTCAAGAAATAGCATACAGAACATATGAGCCTTAGGAAATTTGTGTTCAACCAGTGAAGACAGCATGCCTCACAGCACAACCACTAGAAGAAGCGCTTGATTTTAGCAAAGTTTTCTTTTAATTTTCTCAAAAAAGAGTAGCAGACTTTTTTCTCCCAGCTTAGCTTGGGGGAAGAAAAGCACTTGATAATACACAAGTAGACACATGTCTTAGTAAAACGATGCTACAGTTATCATCATTTATGCATTTGAGAAACTCACTGATGATAAATCAGAGTTTCTTTTTAAACAAGAAAACAGTTAAATTTCATGACAATAAAAATGCCAGCGATATTTAAAATCCCTGCAAAGATTGATTATATAAACTGTTTTATCTGTAAAGGATTTTTCAAAAGAATTCTGAACACCATCACGCCCCCCAAACTAAGAGAAAAACCATGACGCCCTCCATGTAGTTGTCACACCTCGGTAGCAGACCAGCCTCCCACACAGTCAGAATCAGGAAGAGGTAGACAACTAGGGCATGCCTACCAACTGGATGATAAACTGTTTTTTATTTATTCATTTGTTAGTGTGTTTATTTACTTGCTACAGGGTCTCACTCTGAAGCTCAGACTCGTAGCGATCCTCCTGTCTCAGCCTCCCCAGTTCTGTCATTACAGGTGTGCACCACCAAACCCAGTTTCAGTGGCCAGCATGGCACATGGTACCAAGAATTAAACTCGGGTCCTTGGGTCCTTGAGTTTGCCAGGCAGGCGCTTAGACCTCTGAGCTGTCTCTCCAGCCCTGGGATGATGAGCTCTTGTCCAAGTTCAGAAATAGTAATACAATAAAATGTAAACACAAACTTTCCATTATACCTAGCAGGAGACAGTGTTTCAGAGAGCAAGTGATTTTATTATATTCTCTTCCAGCAATTGAATCTATTAACTCAGACATGAAGAAAATAGTTATAAGAGGAATCTTAAAATAGTGGATGTCCCTATTTGTCCATCTGTGATAGGAGAGAGCATCAGTTTTTCTCAAAAAAGACATGAAGATTTCCAGTGGAGAGGTTTCAGCATGCCAAATGCAAAGAGACAAACAAAAAGTGCTGCTCAACTGGTTCACTTGGTGCCTGAAATAAAGCTTGACCTCAGAACAGGAAGTGAACATGACCATGTTTTAAAATTGAAAGCTCTGGCCATGGCTTCAGCTTCAAACAGATGTTTTCTGAGATTAGTATATGTTTTCTGATCCATGTTCTGTCTTCTCAAGTAAACATGGGCTCCGTGAAGCAGACTAATAATCCTAAGAACTAATCATCTAGCACTCCAGCAACAAGAGATTCCCAGGCCTTGAAGGAATTTATAACAAAAAAGAGGCCAAAGAGTTGATCCAAACTCTTCTCTTACAAAGGAAGTATTTCTAAACACCAATAAATTAAGTTCCTCATTGCAGTCACGTATGTCCCAAGGCCCAGAGAATGCCCACAAGGAACAAGATCCTGATCTAAACTGCTGACTGCATTACACACTGCCATGCATAGTACCCAGCTAAGACAAACTGTCAACATCTATTGGCTAAAATTTTTGGATTATTTGAAAAAATTGTTCAAAACAAATTTTGGAGTGAATCTTTGTTGAAAGTAAAATCAAAGTCTTTGTTAAAAATTATTACACATTGAGAGAAGGCATCAGTACTTTAGAAAATGAGAAAGTATTTCTCTATTATTCATTTCTTCTTAGCTTTTCCTCTTTTCTCTTTGATTATCAACCTACTCTGATGATATAAAGATATAAATTAATGGAATTACTGTGTTAACCATTACTCCTGGTAAATGATCCTTGCACATCCAGGGTTTTGCTTTTTGTCTACTCTCATCAATGATTTCATTGGCTCTCAGAATTTCCTACAATTAATTAATTAATTAATTAGCCTATTAAAGACATAATTCCATCTAACACTTAGCATCCCTCCAGTGGATCACTACCAGGGGTCAAAACAGTTGCTGAATGGCAACCTAACTTTTGAAGACACTGAGTCTGTATATCAGAAGTGAAATTTTAAAAATACATTGGCACTTTCAAACCATGCATCCAAATGACAGAAGTAACATTGTGTATTGTCTTTGGCCTTGGCTCATTTCCTCCTGTCCCATCAATTAAAGATGACATCATAGGAGACTATAGATTCAAATATATATATATATATATATATATATATATATATATATATATATATATATATATATATATATATATATACATATTTAAATTGGAGAAGGATTTTTTGCTACATCAGGCTCCATTGAGGGCAGGTCTAGTGCAGCTTGTAGGGCTGGGGATCAAACCATGATTCCCTGCATCTGACTGAGTTTGCCCAAGCAAGCGCTTTAAATTGAGTTAACTGAGAAGCTATATATATATTTATATTATATATTAAATCAAAGGAAAGCTCTATTTTTTTCCTCCATTCATGTTTTTTAGCCTGGTTCTTGACAATTGTATTAGAACAATACATTGAGGGGGGCACATACAGCTGTCAAGAGGATGACACTACCTTATAGTTGTACATGAATAGTCCAGGTCTTCACTAAACTGATTTCTGCTTTTACAAACATCTGAAATGAAGGATATGGAGACATGGATCTGAGCATATAGACTATACATGATATCACTGTAGAGCTGCTTAGAGATTAAACTAGTCACATAGATTAATTGTTTAGTAACACATGACCTGTGGAGTTTTGCAAATGGAATTTTCTCATGAGCTAGAGAAATGTCTTCTGCTGGAAAACTAGATTTAATTCTCCCAACTCAAAGATCAACTTCTCCAGCAATGTAGTCTTCTAGAATGTACAAAAGGAAGGGAATATTCTGAACGAACAGTATTAATCAAAATTTCAAACTTCTTATCTATACAATAACATTTTAAGCTTTCAGGACTCTGAACCCACAAATTTATATGCCCATGTGGATAGTTTACAACCTACCTTACTATCTGTGAGGTCATATGTCAATATGAACATTTCAATTTTAAAATGTACCAGCTATGTTTGGATTATTTCCTTACATTAACTCATGAATTTCATGTATCATTACTTGTTAGTAATTTTTTCTTCAGTTCATCACACATCTCTCATCTTGGTTAGAAATACACTGGTAATTTCTTGTTCAGAGGAGTGCAAGAGACCTAACCTCTATGCAATCTTTCAAAACACAAGATGGAGAAATAGCATTATGAAGCATCCCAAACTACTATCCCTCTTGATAAATACACTGCATTCATTATTTTCATAAGCCAAGTAACCCAGAAATTAATAAATAGATAAGTAAAGATATAAATAATTCCAAAGAAAAGAATCTTTTAAAAACAAGCCTACTGTCTCTCACCACATTTATTCTAGTAGGGAACAAGATAAACATAAGTGTTATCATCCTCTCCTTGATGAAATTCAGCCTTTGGAAAGTTAATTACAAGACCCCATGGAATCTGACATGTAATGGGGTAATGAAAACACTTTGGTTCTAGAGAATTACAATACAGTGCATAGTACCCACAAACAGAATGAATAATTGAAATCCAGAGCTTTTATGCTCCAATGGAAAAAAAAAATAATATTTCATGGCACATAAATTTATTCAGCTTATTTGCATTAAGGTTGAATGATCAAAGTACTATCCACAGGAAAAAGTGATGGTACCTTGATTTAAGTGTGATGAGCATTCATAAATATTCTTAGGAAGCAAGATGTACCTACATTTAATCAGTACTTATTAAAATTTTATTCCCTATAGTTATTCAACAGGATCTGTGGTATAAAAACATAATTACAAAAATCAGATTTGAGCTCATTTGACAACAGAAGGGTTTTATGGTGACCTATCTCCAAATGTTCCTATTTGTAATTAAATGCAGCGATCAGCAGTAAGGATTTTGAAGCTGTTTTAGTAGTTCCGCTATTCTGCTTAACATGTGGCACCCGTAATAATTAAAATGATACTAACACATGCACAATTTTATGGCCCTTATGGTGCAACCCATTATGCCAAATAAGGGCCTCTGTTTTCACAGCATACTGCACATGGTCTCATTACACCCACTTTTCTTTTCCTGTCTTCACACTAACAACTGTTAAAGTGAATCAACACACGAAACGTACTATAACAGCTTAGTGTTTATGATATGTGTGCTGTTAGTCAGTGAACAGGAAAATCTAAACATTTACTGTTTATGTAAAGAATAGCGTTAGTGTTAGCGAATTGCTCGGGTCTGCTTACTTTATTATCTAGATCACAAACGTAATGATGGGTTTCAATAGCATCTATATTTTCACTTTGTTTTGTTTTTCAATGCAGATGTCAATAAAATTCAGAAGAATTTAGCATTTGCATCTCTTGGAATATTTCTCCTGTACCATAAAATAATTTAGGAATTGCTTTTTTAAAAAAGATAAATGACTAGGAGTGGCATTCCCTTTAAACAGAGGAAAAAGAAGAGAAAGAAGAAGAGTGAAAGACATAAATGTATTTGGAGATGATTTCCCCCACACCACCGCTAGGCTAGATGTGGTTTATCTAAGGTATTCAAAAGCTATAAGCCATTTTTATGCAGTGCTGTACTAAAATTTATAAGAAACTGGGAATTTGAGGTTAGTGCCATTTTATCATGAATAATTTTGTAATTAAGAAGCTCCTCAAAGACCTCCTACACTCATTTTACAGTCATCAGTTCTGAATGGCGTTCAGTCTTTTTGTTCTGGGACACAGTCCAAAGTAGGTCCCATTGGTAGAACACCAATGGCTTAGGCAAAATCTCATGTCTGTGTTTTACATTATCATTTGTCTGAACATTAGTCGAGCCTTCAGATAAAGAATCAAAACCTTTCTTAATTTTTTTTCTTCTGGAGTCAACTTTGAGCTCATCCATCCGTTTAGGAATTTTGCCGTCTTGGCGCTAACCAGGAGTTTGAGCTGGGCTGAGTAGGCCTTGAATGTTAATGGCTTAATAGCTCAATTGATTGCAAAGATACAAAAGAAAAATGCTCACAGATTGCAGCCTTCACATGGCTTGGCTCTGAGATCTCGTAAACAGTGTGACGTCGACCAGTAGAGAACCATGTGGATGCTGCATGAGGAGCACGCGCTCATTATAGAACTGTGAAAATTTGTGGGACTGCAAAATGAAAATTATCAGCCAGGAAAAAAAGGCAAGACAAAAAATGGTAGAAAGAAACAGCTTGAGAAAGGTCTAACACATTCTTCTATACAAGCCTCTTAGTAGAAAGACTAGGAACATTTAATATTATGTAAATATCACTGCTGGTTCAATAAACTGTAAAAGCACCCATCATCCAGAGCTCAGAGCATCAAGCTCAGAAGCACCTCAGAGAAGATCTTGTCCTTGGGAGGGTGCATTCTCTGATGGCTGGTCATGAAAACAAAAATAAGAGTTCATTCTATTCAACAATTAAGGAAAAATTAAAGTTTTCTGAACTTGAAGAAAGTCAGATTGCCCAATCCCTATTCTTTAACTGAAATAAGCATTTGTGATCAGCATCAGTATTTACACCCTGCGATGAAAAACAAATAACCCACTTTGTTTGTTTCTTACTGCAAATGAATTAAATTAGAAGCCATTAGGAGGACTTGCTGTTTATATCCTTGTTTCAGCAGTGGTAGTATTTGAAGTTTCCTGCGGTAAGTTCATTACTCGTATTTTGTCCAGAATTAGTGAAGCGTGCTGAAAATTGCTAATGACAGATGTTTCTCCACTCTGTCACACTTCTTGTATCATTTGATTTGGAAAGCAACATACGGTGTTCTGCTCTATCAGTATGTCACAGACTGTCTGCAAACAGCTGGTCATAACTCAGTTCAGTGAAAACCATTACTTTCCAATGAAGGGCTGGACACCCTCCAAATTGCATTTTGGCATGGCCTCGGCTGCATAATGCACAAAGTTCCTCTGTTCTGAGGTTACCTAAGGAAGAGCCTCACTTTCCTGACTTGTTTTATGTTTCAAAAAATAAGGATGCTTTCTCAGCAACCTAAAGAGGATCAAGAGAATATGAAAAAATATATTTTAATAATTATACCAACCACTTAGAATAACTATGAATGCTGCATTACAGAAGACAACATAAAGCCTCCCCAAAATGTGCTTTTTTTCCATGTCTAGTTATGTTTTTGGATGAAGGGAACATGTTTATCAGGACCCAAAAGATGACATATGTAAAAGCCTCATAAAATAACCACGGCGTGCAGGTGTGACCAAGTGACTATTCCATGATCTCTAGTTACTATGAGAAACATTAAAATCATTCTCTTCTTATTTGTGCAATAGTAAAATTCAAACAAAGTAACCCTGCTGTTTTTTATCTGAAACTCATAAGATCCAACCCAAATACAAAAGTCATGTTGAGTGCAATGCCACACATACTATTTCTAACGTGGCATTTCAAAGATGTTATTAAATGCATTAATAATGGCAAGTTATTTTAATGATCATTATTTATGAATACCAAAATATCATTAACAATACTTTTTACAAGGTATTGTATGTTTTGTCCATGGCAGTAAAAAATCTCTCAATGAGAAACTCTAGCTAAAGCAGAGAAATAGATACTAAATATTATTAAGACAGATATAAACAACACTATAGATCTGGAGTTTTTCCAATGTTTGTGGATGACTTCATAAAAGGAACTGAACTTCTTTAAGGTTCTGTGTGATAAAAAAAAAAAATGGGTTCATTCCAGCTTGGCAATCATTCAGCTAAATTTCCACCAATAAATAGCAACTACTTCTGTGTATAATAATTATTTGAGATACCTTTACAGTATTCTTTTCTGTACATAGTGGTAGAGGATTATGAACAATGAATGAACTTTAAAGTATGCTCTTTTCATATGGCAAAATATATTTCTCCTAGGAAAATCTTACCACTTGCAATACTTTCTGGCACCTTTATTAAAATCGTTCTTTCCCATATACTCCTAGTATTACAAATAAAGTAAATTTGGGGCCATGGAGAGAGAGAGACTGATTCCTTGTGTGAGTCAGGGGATACTTCAGAGCAGTTAATGTTTAGCTGAATCTTAAAGAGTGACTCACATGTACAATGTGGGCCGTATTTTTGGAACATTCCAATGAAAAAATATGACCTCAACCAGTAAAAAAATTGCAAAATGCAATGCTTCTACAGACATGAAAGTGAAAGTCAAAGCCTGAGAAAATTCTAAGTAATAGAAACCATATGCACTGTGAAGAAAGTCTTTAGAACAGGTATTTTACCTGGATCTAACATTTTTCTCTTTTCCTAAGTCATAGGTATAGAAATAGATAAAATCCATAGATATTGTGTATGAAAGGAAACCACACTACAGAGATAATTCAACAACTACATGAAGATAGTTTTATTAAAGTATATATACTTTAAAAGCATTATTACTGGTTAACCCAACTACGTATGCTTTTCCCCTAAAACATTAGTATTTTAAGTCAACATATTAGGAGGAGGTGTTCCATGATTCTTAAAGTAAGACAATTCTTAAGAATTACTTATATTGGTCTTTTAATTTAAAAAATAATCTGTCTTACTGTAGGACATATCATTCCTTTTGGATAAGAGGCTCTTTGCAGGTTTTTGGCTTAGTAATAATTTACCTGACTAAACTACGGTGGGCCACAAAATAGTGCTGCCATCTGCAAATGCTATAGCAGAACAGGCTAAAAGGACATTCTCCTGTGCTAGTTGCAGAGACTTCTACCTTTCAAGGAATGTAACCAGATAAGGAAACATCTTTATTTCCTTAGACAACCAAAGCCAATCAAAGAAAATTAAAGTGTGAGAGAAATGTTTTCATTACCATAACCCTCTCCCTCATCCCTCTCTGTGGTCTTCTTCATTTGAATATCTACCTGCATCTATGATAAACATCCATGAAACAGAATATAACACCCCCCTTTTTTAGATCTGTTCTTTATCTCTGCTAAAAAGCAAACCAAACAAAACTTTGTATTGGGTTTTTGCTTTTCCTAGAGAAACATTCACCTATCATTAAAGTAAATACTATCTCCTTGTTAGAAAAGTAGACTAGAAGCCACTGTAGCTTGATTATGCCAGGTGGCAATAACATAAAATTAGAAATTTTGGATGAATATCACAAGTGATTTGTGCTAGTTGTTCTTGTTATGTTTACTGTTATGTCAACGATGGTCTTCGATTCTTTTTTCACTCTGCTGATGGTCTTTTTTCTCCTCCTTGTTAGTAGTACTGCTCCTAAATATGAGCTATGGCTCCTAGAGCAGATGGGTGAGAAGAGAAATAATTTCCACTCTATAACTTGTTAGAAGAGCTCAGTGCCTTGCCAACTGGCCAGGAGTTTCAGTCCTCAAATACAAAATATACAACTTCTCGAAGATGGGTCCTCTCTGTGGTTCTTATTTGAGTCTCTTCAACTCTCAATAGGGCCAAAAAATTATTCATTGAATTTTTGACTAATGAAAATTGCAAGCGATGGCCAATATCCTATTGCTACTTTTCTATTATCCTTCTGGTCAAAACCCTAGCCAATTAAAAACGAGGAAGAAAAGACACTCTTTCTGTGAAATACGTCAAAGAAATCAAAGCCTCTTGTGGACATTTTCTTCAATGAACACAATAATTTTTAACTATTTCAGGGAGAGGGTGCCTTGTACCTCAAACAGAAAAATGAGGAAGAGAGGCTTCAAAATTAATTTCTTGTGTCATATATATAAAATCCATAGTGGCATTCTCACTATTCCCAGCTTATTGTTTGGAACACAAACACAAATTACACCTGGTGGGACAATTTAACAATTTGGTTTTATCTCATTCAATTCCATTCAACAAATAATTATTTAATGTATATTAAGTATAAAGCTTTTCGCAGGTATTGAGGGAAAATAAAAATGAGCACATTCCTAGCTATGAAAGACTCCTTAATGAAAGCAATGTAAATAAACACATAGATATGTAATTCTAATGCAAAACATACATCTATGTTTGTATGCAGGTATCATCTCTAAAAATTGCATTTTCTAATTTCAATTTAGATTACAAAATCACCATCTTCCACTAAAATATTTTTTAATAAAACTAAGTTCTTGAAATAGGATTGCAAATAGCTTTTGACTATCTAGGCCCTGATTAATAGAGTGAATATATAATTTATCATCCAAACAAGGACACTTTGAGAGTGAAAAGTGGTGCTATTAATAATTATGCCAAGTCATTAGGGATAAACTGGTACTGTCCTAAGGAAATGGGGACATCAGTTCACCTTGTGGATTATGTAATTTTAGTATAATCAAAAATTTTTTTTCTCCCTTTTTTCTCTGCTTCTCCCTACATCTTGCCTTTAGTGAAACATTTTACTTCTTATTAGATATTTGAGAAACTAGATTCCTTAAGGAACTAGTCAGAGATAAAATGAGACTGTATTCTTCAGATCCAATAGCCTTCCAACAAAAATAAAACAGGATTAGTGGTCATTTAGTGAATACAAGCAAAGTCAGTTACTATGGTAAATACTACTGGTACACTCATATTGTATTGCAACAAAATTCTAAAAATTTATCTATGTATAACTTTTAAAAAATATTTTCAAATTATTTTAAAATATTTTAATTTGTCAAAATATTTTTATGGATGAATAGTTATTTAAAACATGAAGTACAAGCCAGGCATTATGGTGCACGCCATGATCCCAGTATCCTGAGAGGCTCCGGCAGGAAGATCACAAGTTCTGGGCACATTGGTGAGCTTTTGTCTCAAGATAAAAATTAAGAGAACACCTGGGGATGTAGATCAGTGCAAAGGTACTGGGTTAAGAAAAATCAGACTGCATACGGTAAGACAAGGAGAGAAGGAAATCACAAGAGAAATCTTTTGCAAAAGACTTGAATTCAATGTTAAATTCATGAGTTGCAATACATACTTCCAGCTGTCCCTACCAACTTCCTCATCTTTCTCCTTTCACTTTTATTTCCATCTTCTCCAAGACCATCACTGAGGACGGTAGAGAGAGGAAGGAAGTGTGGCAGTCAAGACTGCAAGGGAGTCATAAAGGAAGCAAACCAATATCTTTGTACTTCATCTTAAAGATATATATATATATATATATATATATATATATATATATATATATATATATATATTTATTTATTTATTTATATCCAGCCCAAATAGCTAAATCAAACTAAAAACAATGTAATAATCAATGTCTGTAGGACCCTTAAGGAAATTTTTAAGATTTCATTCAGACTAGGATGATTTTTAAAGAAAGAAACTCTTCCATAAAAACCCAGCAAAGAAGAGCAAGGCTTAGGGGTGCAGATGAGGCATGTGGGTAACAGCACAGACAGCACCCCCAGAGGCTTACAGAGGCTGGCCAGGAGATGAACTGCTGAATGGTCCAGAAATGAGACAATCAGAAACACATTATTGGATAGTGTGGACTGCGGTGAATCAGCAGCAGCAAAGTCTTGTATGGACCTGTGACTAGGGGATCTGGCTTAGTAAACATTCAGAGGGAATTAGAAGCTCGAACTGCTTCTGTAGAATTTCTTACCATTTAAAGGTGGCAATGAAGTCAAATGGTAAACTCTATGAACAAAACCTAGTCCTCAGGGATATGAGGCTGAGACTTCCACAGGACACCTTTAGACTGTCACATGACTATAGAAAAACAGGGCTTATCCTGGCCAACAGTGTTTGCTTCTGTCTTGTATCTGGTCCTTTCAAAACAGAAGCATTTTAAGAGGGGTCTAGGTCTTAGCATGATATACAAGCTTTGAAATATATTAAGTATATGAAATGAATGCTTATCTTGTGTTTCTAAATGTATAGTTTGATTTAAACATATTGTTATAGTAATAATTAGTAAGTTGAATAGTATTTGAAAGTTAAATTCACTTCAAGGATTCATCAATTCTACCATCATTCTCCACCCTATATTCTGCTATAAAAATCTATTTTCTATTCATTCACTCATTCTGTAAGCAGATTTGGAATATCCTAAGTACAAGGACTCTGTTCTGAGTGATGGAAATACAAAACAATCATCCTGCAAGGAATTTATATTCTAGTGGATAAGAGAGACAACAAAACATTAAAAGTTAATTAAATTAAAACACCATGTGTGTGTAGGATTAGGTTCACAATTTTCAGATCAAATATAAAGAATGTATAAAATTATGGATAATTAACTTCATGTTTTGATACATCTTCAAATGCCTAATGTTTAAAGAAACCCCACCACAATTGATCACAAACCCTGCTTAGGAAGTGACATAAAATATTGACATTAGTATAAAATAAATAAGAACATAAACTACTCAATGGATGGCACAGATAAGAGTGTAAGGACTTTCTATGTTAACTCTATTATTATTTTTACACTACAATGCTAATTTAATTGTTTTATAAAGTTAAAACCTTTTTACATTTAAGCAATACAGAAAAGCATAAAGAAAAAATATCCTTCTGAAAAAATTACCAATAGCCTCAAATTATTTTTGTTTCTTCATACATAAAGTGGAAGGATAGAGAAATAGAAAACTTAACTATTAATAGAATTAAACTTCATATTTACAGCATTAACAACTGGTATCAAACTAAATTGCATCTGTCTGAGTTTAAAGTTTTTCTTCTGCCATATTTTAGTGAGTAGGTCAATGACTTAGTTATGCTGGTCAGGGGTAAGGCTTTTTCCTTTGATAATAAAGATTCTACAAAGTTTTGGTAGAGATTAAAGGATGTGATCCACATTGAGCATTCAGAATGCAGTATGATGAACTAAATGCTCAATAAATGCCAGCTACTACTGTCTCATTTGTCTATTGGTGATATTTATTTGATTATAATTATCACTTCTTTTGTCTCCCTTTCTTTTTCCTTCCATGCTTCACAATTTTGAATTTTTTACTTTTTGTTAGGTGACTTTAAAGTGAAAAATTTCCTGGAAATTGTTTTAAATTCCCTGACATAAAGTGCCCAATTTCCATTTGTTCTCCTCCTCCCTTTCTCTTTCTCTTTCTCCTTCCTAATCCCTTTTGCCCACCTGCCTTGCTCTGCTGTGGACAACTTTCCTTTCACATGTCTTCTGCACATGGTATTCCATGTTTGTGTTTCATTCTCTTTCTTCCCCCTAGTACTTTAGTGCTGAATATTCATTGTTCTGTGAGCTACATAAGGACTCAAGAGGGGAAACATTAGAATAGCTGCACACTAGTTGAGCCTAGATTCAGTACTGTGCTGGCCAGGGTACTTGCTGCCTGCTCTCCTCTTTAGATTTAGGGAAACAACCTGTGGGATATTGGTTCACTCTTCTTTGTCAGAGGAAAAAGGCATACTATTTTTATAGGAATGCTCCTGTGTTCAGATTATGTCCTCATTCAGCCTGAGGTCTTTACCACCATCTGACTCCATCCCTATCTACAGTCCTTTATTTCAAGGCCTTCCAGAGATAGATGTTTGTGGTGGTTGATACATTGTGTCAACTTGAGATGCCTGAAGTTTGGCTGGATCTGCTTGGCGGTTTTACACCCTGGGGAATGGAGGACCCTTCCCTAGGGCAGGGAGGGCCTGCCCTAGAGTGTTTGAGCACGAAACAGGTATAGAAAGTAGTTGAGGTAGGCTCCCCCCACACACACTTTCCCTGGAGATGCTTGATGGATGTAGCTGCCATTGCAGAGGAACTAGGATCCTCGCAGCAGCCAGTTTCTCAGAAGAGCTTCAGTCTTTACAGTCAACATAGAAGGAAGAGAGAGAGGCTTGATAGACACTGCAGCTGCTGCTCCTCCTCTGTTCTTCGTTTTTTTCCTGCTGCCATGAACTGCTGCTGTTCGCCATGCAGCCAGCAGAACATGGACTGAAACCTCCACTCACTGAGCTAAACAAAGCTTTCCTTCCTTAATTTTGAATGTCAGTGAAAAGTAACTGAGACAACGTTTCTCTCTGCCTCTCTCCTGTCAGAAACAAAAAAAGACAAACAAGCACTTCCCCTTTTTCTCCCTCTAGACTTTGGCTATTTTGTGAAAAATCTTAGACCTCTGTCAGCTCATCTGTCTGTTTGAGCATGGCTGGAAGGAGGGTGTGCCTAGCCACTGCTCCAGCTCCTTTTCCTTTGGTTTGCCTCACACTTATTAAATTAAACAGCATTTGGTTATGATCTCTCCTTTAGGTTTCTGTCTTATTCATAATTATTCTGTATTATTCTTTTTTGCTCTTAGGTTTGGTACAGTTTAGTTTGGAATTGGAGGAAGGGAGGACTCTGAACTGGCTTCATTTTTGCATCTTTACCTGAAACTTTCTTCTCACAGCATCTTCATTAATGTGCTACCACTTTAATGGGAATTGATTCCCACAAAAAATTTGTGTTTTATACAAATTCCTTGTTTGATACACACTAGAAACTGGAAAAGCAAATCAATGCAGCTAACAAAAATCTATGTTAACTCTTCCCTCTTGTAACACTTGAATCTAATTCAAGTGTTCATGTAGGTCTAGAATAGACATAAACACAAGATCTTTGTTGTAAAATAATCAACATATGTAACATAACCATAAAGTCAGAGATCCTAAGTTCAGTTAGTGTATAATTCTAACTTAAACACTGACTGGTCACTGTACCCTCCATTTACTTTTCTTATACACAGTGCTATCTGTTCTGCAGAAACATTGTGAGAAAAAAAGATCTGACTTGTCTATCATTAGAAAGGAAATTCAGAATGTATGCAAATGCTAACTGCAGGAATAGTTAACAAGGAATGGAACATCCTATCAGTAATAAATAAAAAACTTAATCATATTTACAACATAAGACTATGTTGTCAACTATATAAAGTTATATTTATAAATTTACTTACAGTATGAAAAATAAAGTATTGCAGTATTTAGATCTTGAATCATTTCTAAATTTTTTTACATTTTAAAACTCATTCCTGGGCCAGGGAGATAGCTCAGTAGAATAAGCACTTGCCTAGCAAGCCCAAGGGCCTGAGTTCAATCCCCAATTCTGGAAAAAAAATAAAATGTTAATAATATAAATAAATAAATAAAGTCATTCTTAAATTGTATTTCTTATACAACCAGTAAACAGAACTACAAAACTTAAGAAAAAGCAATTTTTCCAGTGCAAGAAATTTAAATGCAAACTGAGACACATCATTAAAAAGCAACCAGGCCCTGCTCCCGGGGTGCACTGAGATAGAGATTAAGACTGGGCATGGTGGCACGTGCCTGTAATCCCAGCTCTTGGGGGGCTGTAAGAAGGCGGATTACTATGAGTCCAATCTAGTAGGGAGACCTTGAGCACCCTGTAGACCCTTCCCTAAAATAAAGAAATAAAAATAAATAAATACAACCATCCATTTACACCCCAAAGCTGTATCTTATTTATTTTTCTTATAACACAAGTCTGGACATGTGTTTCTTACTAACCGGCATTATAACCCACCAAGTATGAATACCAAAAATCTTCTGTGTGACAAAGTCAACTCTATGAACATGATGGTGACCTCAGTCAGAACTAACAGACCTGCCGATCTAACTTCCACTCCATTAGTCGGCCAGAGCCAGAGCCACCTAGCTATCATTTGTTCTTTCAAGGGATTGCTTTTACCCTAAGGGCTGGTTTCATCTAAAAAATTTAAAGAAGAAAATATGAAGATGAATTTTATGATTTCTTTTTTGCCTTTTTTTCACTACCTAAAATTCAAAGCCAGAAATGCCAATGTTCTGTCTTTGAGGGTTAAATTCTGGTAGCCCCAATAAATGAAAATCTGAGAATCTGTCTGCTCATGAAAAAAGCTTCTGCTTGTCCAAAGAAAGGCATGAAATCGAGAGTTGACAGAGATTCTCATTCAGGAAAGAATTGTCACCATTTTTGCTGCACTCTGGCCAGAACAACATATGGCAGCCCAGCTGACGAATATAATCTTTTCCTCTTTTTTTCCCATTTCACATGCACATTTCATTTGTGGAATATTAAAACTTCACACAAAGTGCCTGTTAACCCCTCGGCATTACAGCATCCTTCATCCGGGCTGCACTATTTACCAGCATCTTCACATCCAGCTGTGAGAGAGTTAAGGCCAACAGAGAAGGAACTGATGGTCAGAGGACATCTGATTCTTCCCTGTCCCCATTAGAAAGGACCAACTTGCAGAATTTTCAGGCAGAGCTGTCTTTATGTGAGAAAATTTATAGCTTCCTGGCTTCAAAATAAACTGCCTGTTACCCTGTATCCCAGAGCCTTTCTGTTTTCGAAACCAGAGGTATTTTCCAAGGCAGCTGTCCTTATATTCTGCTGTCCATGGGGACCCAAGGCCCAGCTCACTTCCCCCGCAATCATCCTGATGGTCCATGTCCTAAAGGAAGAAAGCCGGCACACATGATTTAAGCAGAGAAAGCAACTCCCTTATATTTTTCATATCTCTCCCCAGATATAAGCATTGGGATGGGTTTGTATGACTGTTCTAATAGATAATGGTTCTCCTTAAATCTGGTGAAACTAACTATAGAACCTCACTATACCGCCAGGCAGCTGCGCATACTTCCATCTGGATGGTTCAGGCATGTGTCCGTGTAGCATTCTTTACCTTCTTTCTCATTTTTCTACATTTAGTTTCCAATTTGAAAAATTGTTCAAAATAAAAAAAGGCACTGGGTATATATATTGAATAAATGTCATACCTACAAAATATGTAGAAACTAATATATTGTGTATATCCATGGATTTATCTTTGCCAATACTATTTTCAACATATTTATACTGAATTATTATGCTCTTTTGAAAAAAAAATAAGATCTGAGAAATCTCAGGGGCGTTTGACCCCCTTTCCACATTCCTACTCCACCTGATGAACCACTATTCTGATATTGTGCACATCACAGTCTTTCAGTATTTATAATGCACCTGGGTGCACTCATTTAATAAGCATATATTCTAATGGCCTTCTCTTCAAAATATCCTGTAATAATGTCATACTATACATAACATTTACATATTTTGCATTACAATTTATGTTTCTTTTATCAATGTATTCATGTCAACATCTGCAGATTGTGACAAACTTCAATTTATATATGCTTTCTCATCTTTTCAATAAGTAAAACCATACTCATTCCTTTAATAAGGGTTAGTGTCGGTATTCCACATGTTTGCTGTTGAACATTCTCACTCATGTTTGGTTATCTCTGTGATTATGCTCAGTCCTATCTAGAACACTGACTAGGAAAGAAAATTGCTACGTTTTAAGCTCTACAGAATTTTCAGTTTACCACACTGACAAATAATTTTCAAAGTAATTGTGTTCATTACTGTTTTCACCATTAATTATAAAATACCCATTTCCCGCATTCTCACCAATATTTGTGCAATCAAACTAATTTTTAGCCAAATTGTTGTACAGGTGTTAGTTTACTACTGATTTAGTTTTCCATTACCTAATTAGTAGTAGAATAGAGCAGCTCTTCTTGTGTCTATTAGGCATTTATTTTATCTTCTTTATAAATTGTCTATGTCCATTTCCTTCAGAATACTTTGCTTTATTCTTGATTTTCTAAGTTTTTAAAAAATGCAAGCATAAGCCGGGCGTGGTGGCGCATGCTTGTAATTCCAGCACTCAGGAGGCTGAGGCAGGAGGATTGTTGTGAGTTCGAGACCAGCCTGAGCTACAAAGTGAGCTTAAGGCCAGCCTGAACTGCATAGTGAGACCCTGTCTCAAAAAGACAAAAAAAAAAAAAAAAATGCAAGCATTATAATCACCTTCTCTAAAGCAGCCAGTAGTTTATTTTTCACTTTATGTTTGATATAATGTTTGATCTACATAATTATATTATGGTTATGATTATGATCATGATTGAGATTATCAGCATGGTCAAATTTATCTGTGTTATGGCTTATATAATTTTTTGGTGGTGGTTCTAAAGATTGAACATAGAACCATTGCACTTTCACACTGATTGGTATTCCTAACCCTTTTTATTTTTCATTTTGAGACATAATCTTGCTAAGTTGCTCAACCTGGATTCAAACTTAACATCCGCCTGCTTGCACTTTCCAGAGTTCAGGACTGGAGCCACGATGATCACACTCCGATATTTTCCATGTCTTATTTGAGAAGTGCTTTTTCCTTTACTGAAACCCATGTGATAGTTAACTGTTGTGTCAATTTGAATTAAAAAAACATAGAACTAACTGGTTTAGCACAGTTCTTGACGTGTTGGGATGATTGCTGGGATGAAGACAGATGAGCCACATTGGTTATAAGTGTTGCCTACCAACAGGTTTGTAGCCTGTATAGGATGAAAGACAAAAGAAGCAAGAAGTCTCACTTCTGCTCTTTTGAAGGAGCTCTTGTCCTTCCCATCATATTTGGACATAAGGCTCCAGCCTTTCAGCACAGATCCTCAGATTTATGATCGAGACTAGTAAGCCTGTGCAGTAAGCTGCCATAGTCTCTGACTGGATTCCCTAGCTCTCCCATGCATGGATGACCTGTTGTGTCATAGTTACAGCTGCAGAGTCCTCAGAGCACAGGAATAGCTGAGCACAGAAACTTGAGTTCCTGGGAATCCATTCCTGCTCTGTAGGTTGCTGTCATTCTGGAGCATTGTGCCCTGGGAATCCATTCTCAAAGCACGGATTGCACCTTTGTAATTTTGAGCTTGCAAAGAGTGGACCGTTACTGGTTATTCCTATGTCCTTGAGGCATTGTTCTCATTGTCCTGCCTAGAGTAGTTGGCTTCTTCTTAATGTTATTTTTTTTTCGGCAATCAAATTCTCCTCTGCTTCATATCTTTGCATGCTCCAACTTTAGCAGAGTTTCCTTCCTGCCAAACTCAAAACTTTTAAAATTGTTCAGCTGGGAAATTTTCTTTTAATTTTCAATGTAGAGATGGCTCAAAGCCTCAAACAGTTCCCAAGACAAAAGAGAGACCTTCCTATTGCTTTTTATACAGTTGATCTGCTACAGTACATTTTGGAAATTTAAATTTATTCCAAGGCAGTTGATATAATAAAAAATATGAGCATGATACAAGTTTCGAATTTGTTTCTGTATTATACCATCAGTAAGAAACATAAGATGAATGCAAAGAAATGCATGTGTAGCCAAGGCAGCAGGAATACATAAAATGCATGCACTCATATACTTCAACTATTTACCAGCTACCTCAGTTCATAGTGTGCTATGAGCCACATTCACTTATATCTGTGATACAAGCTGTTACAATCTGCTATTAAAATCTATTAATACATTTCCTCCTGAATAAAAAAAAAACTTGGTGTTTGGAATATCTAGTAGATACAGTAAAGACTAAGAATTATAAGTAGTATTACATTGGTGAGATCATGAGTTCTGTTTTGTTCTTCTAACAATTAGCAATTAAGTTCGTGGATGTGAACAAAGTATCTGCTCCTCTCATGAGATACATTGAGGTCTCTATTTTCATTCTGTTGTTGTTACTGTTGATGTTGTTATTGTCGTTTTCCTTGCCCCTTTTATTTTTATCCTGGTTAACTAGTGATCTCTCTTACTTCTATCTAATTTAGTGACCAGTCAACAGTTGGGAAGAAATACATCATCCTGACTTTTGATTTAGGAAATCAAGTCTATTAAAACTTCAGCAAATTCACAAGCTCACTTAGAGCAGTTTTACTTTTCAAGGACAGGCCTTTAGCTTTGTATGTTTTTGTCTGGCCTTTTCAAAAGTTTCCTTGTGTATTGTTATTTTTATAGTCAACTAGTGATTTGGACAGAGTTTTAGGATTTAAGCCTGTTTTACTAAAATAGCCCGTTTTTATCTGTGTTGTGTTACTAGGAAAAAACCTGCTATGAGTCAAACTTTTGTTCCTTCTTAAAGAATCTGTCTTTTCCCTCTAGCTACACTTACAGCTTTCTCTTTTTCTTTGGGGTTGTTCAGATTACAATGATTATGTGAATATCTTTGCTTTAACCATGTTGTGTTTGTTGAATTGGTAAGTTCATCTTTATGTATCAGGCCTGGAAAATTTTCAGTAATTGCCTTTTGTAATATCTCCATTTTTACTTTTCTTTTCTGGAACTCCCACTAATACATATTGATCTGTTGACCTTATCTTCTATATTTTTAAACCTCCTTTTAGATTTGCATCTATTTGCATTTTTAGACCACATTTTCAATAACTGACTTCTTCACTTTCATATCATTTAATTTGGTGATTTGTTTTTCATTTTTATTTCATTATTCAAACAACTTACAAAGGAATTAACTGATTATTTAAGTCCTTCTTGTGATTTGCATAACACCACTCTTATCTCCAAATGACTATTTAGTGGTGATAGGGTGGCAAAATTATGTCTCCTTTACATAGTAAAGAGCTTCCCTTTTTGTGTATGTAAATCAACTGATTGGACAACATTTTCACTTTTAGTATGTTTTCATTTGTAAAAATCTATTTCATTTCTTATCTGCTTATTTCCTAGTGTTTTACTTAAGTTTTTAATTCTTCTATATTTTAATAATAAATCTCTGGTCCCCATTATATTGCTCAAACTGCGAATGCTCTAATCCAATTTATATGTCAGTGTTTGAATACACATACATACATACATACATACATACATACATACATATATATATATATATATATATATATATACACACACACCTATATGGGCTGCTTTATGTTCAAAACAGATTATTTTCTTATATGCTTTATTAGTTGGGATTAGGAATTTACCTACACTAAGCCTTTAGCTATGGAAATTCTGTATAGCTTGAATTAAAGAACGTTCCCCTGGAGCTAAATGTTTTCCTGAATTTTCGTATTAAATTTCATGAATTCTTCTTTACAAGTTCATAAATACTACTAAAAACAAAATTTTGCAACCAAAATCCTCATAAATTTCAGTAATGGGTTTAAATTTTTATGGACAAATTGTTATTATTTCAACCAAATTCTGGGCATGTCAAATCATCTTTGCTTTCCTTTTATGTTTTAAACCTCTTTTTGTCTCTCCCATAGCAGAAGGATTTATTTTCTGATTTTTCACATTGACTAATGGTGTACTGTAACTCTCCCTAGGAGAGTTCCAACAATTAATACATTGCATATTGTTGTCTTTGTAGTAGTCATTCATAGCACAAGACGCAGACACGATATCCTGCTGAATACTATTAGTACAAATCTTTCTTATTGAATTAAGAGAAAGTAGCTATATATCTATCCTAACACTTTTGTATATACAAATACAAAATTGTTCTTCATTTACATATCCATTTTGTTTAGTTTTGTATTCCATTGCCATTCAAATGCTGTAGGTGCATGAATTCAGCGGTCCACAATAGTAGTGGGCTATCCACAGGACTGGCAATGTCCAAATCTGATGACTTGAGCCTTCCACAGCTCAGCATATTAACATGGCCTCACTTTTCATACCTTGATTCTACACTTTTCTGCTGGATGGTTATAAAGCACAACCTATATAAGAAGAAATGTAGCTTTTGTATCTGAAAGGTGAATCAAGTCTCCTCAGAATTTATCCCTAAACCCTGTACTGCATTTTGTAGATCGTTTGTCAGTATCAGCCATGTGGATGAGTCATGGCCATTGCTTGACCAATTTGCTCTCTGTGAAAGCCTGAGAGAATGTTTTCTCTCCATGTAACTCTTGTTAGGCACATACTACACCATTGATCCCATTCCTCTGTGTCTCCATAATCTCCTTGATCAGAAAATTTGGGACACAACTGAATCACATGATGTTATTACTATAGGTTTTCCTATGCCCTGAGTTATCACTGACCTTAATAGGCTAGGGCCAAAATGTTGTCTGTCCTTGCAGCCCTTCTCTTTCTCTGAATTTTTGTCTGCAAACTTTGGTTGTTAACCTTCCATAAGAGAAGCTTATTATTGCCATACAACATGTGCAGTTTGGTTTAACCTCATTATCTGTCTGAATATCAAACATCTTAGGCATAAGATGGAACATGTATTTTCCATCAAGTATTGATATGCTAAAATTTAAGTCTCTACAGAAAAAGAATTAAAAATATAAAAAATATTTTAAAAACATGAATAAACACATATTTTGCATAGACACTTAGAAACCTAAACCATTGTAGCAGAACACTCCTGTGACATTTTTTTCTTGTCTCTTTTTTTCATTTATTACTCTAATTTTTAAAGAAAAAAAAAACATTTACTTGAGATACAGTCTGGCCACAATTGGTATGTTAAGACAAGCAGTACATATTTAGAATACCACAATGACAGGCATTCCAAGCATGGCCCCACTATTACACATTGCTGTCTCCAGTGTAGTTGCTCAGTTCACAGGTACCAACATATATAGTTAGCCAGGGTGAGAATCGAACCAAGTAACTGATAGTTTCAAAAACCTGCTGAAGATAGTCAGGATCATTGCCTTACCCATTTGTGCATATAAATGTATGGCTTTGCCCCTGTTATGTTTCCTAACTTTTCTCCTCGCCCAGTTTTCATTGTCTAATCCTCAAGTTCTCGCTTTTTAATTGTGTTATACCTTTCTCTGTGTGTTTCTTCTTTTGAGTTCTTATACTAGGGGATAATATAGTTACACAGGTAGGTCTGGTATATTTCACTTATGATTGTATCATCAAGTGACATCCACTCATATAAGAAGGCTTAAATGTATCATTATTTATAGCTGACTAATACACCATTGTATAAACATATCACATCTTTTTCATCTATTCCTCAGGTGATGGGCATCTTGGCTGTTTCCAAGATTTGGCTATCACAAATTATGCTACCATAAACATAGGTATACATATATCACTATGGTATGAGGTTTGCAGTTCCTTTGGGAAAATTCCCAATAGGAGGATAGCTGCCTGAATGGGATTTCCAGTCCTACTTTTTAAAGGAGTCTCCACACTGACTTGCATAATGGTTTCATCAGTCTACATTCCCACCAGCAATGGAGTAGGGTTCCTTTTTCCCCTGCAGCCTCTCCAATATTTGTTGTTAGTGGATTTGTTTATTGTAGCCATTTTTTTCTGGGGTGAGATAGGATCTCAGTGTTATTTTAATTTGCATTTCAAGGATGGCTAGCCATGTGGAGCATTTTTTTTTTGTATATTTATTTGCTTCTTTAATTTTGTCCTCTGAGAAGTGTATGTTCATCTCGGACGCTTATTCCTGGATTGTGTCTTTAATTTTTGGGTCGCTAATGTTTTTTAGTGCTTTATAAATTCTAGAAAGCACTTTATTTAAGTGCTTATTAGTTAAGATTTTTTCAGAATTTGTGGATTGTCTTTTCGCTTTGTTGATAATTTCTTTTGACGTGCAAAAACTTCTCAATAAAAGGAGATCTCAGTCGTTTATTCTTTCAGTGGTTACCCGTGCAATTTGATTTTTTTACTCATGAACTCTTCTCCTATTCCTATGTGTTCAAGAATTCCTCCTACTTTCTATTCCACAAGATGGAGTGTTTCCATTTTTATGTTTAGATGTTTAATCCATTTTGATGTTAGCTTGGTGCATGGTGATAGACTTGAGTCAGGTTTTAGTTTTCATCATGTAGAATCCAGCTTTTCCAGCACCATTTCTTAAAGAGACTATCTATCTTCCAGTAAGCATGTTTGGCCCCTTTGTCAAAGATCAGGTTGTTGAGCATGTTCAGAGAAGCTTCTGCATCTTCTCATCTATTCCGTTGATCCTCAGGTCTTTCATTGCCAGTACCATGCTGACTTTATCACAGTATCTTTGTAGTATAATTTCAAATCAGGAATTGTAATGCCTCCTGCCTTGTCTTTATTGCCCAGGATTGTCTTTGCTATTCTAGTTTTTTCTGATTCTGAATAAATTTTCTGAAACAGTTTCACTAGCTCTGGTAGTTATGTTGCTGGTAGTTTTATACAGATTGTATTAAATCAGTACAGCAATTTTGGGAGTATGGTCATCTTCACAATGTTGGTTGTTTCTATCCAGGAGCATGGAATGTTTTTCCATTTTCTGAAATCCTCTATTATCTCTTTTCTTAGGGTATTGTAATTTTCTATGAAAAGATCTTAGACGTCCTTGGTTAAGTGAATTCTAAGGTATTTCGTTTTCCATGGTGCTACTGTAAAAGGTATTGTTTCTATTCTTTCACTCTCAGTGCGTTTGTTATCTGTGTAAAGGAATGCTATTGACTTTTGTGTATTGACTTTGTATCCTGCTATGCTACTGAATTTCCATATCAGTTCTAGGAGCTTCTTGGTGGAATTTTTTGGCTCTTCCAAGTAAAGTATCATGTCATCTGCAAATAGTGATAATTTAACTTCTTTACCTATTCTTATTCTTTTTATTTCTCCCTCTTTTCTAATGGCTAATGATTCTAAAACTATATTGAATAGGTGGAGTAATAGAGGACATCCTTGTCTTGTACCTGATCTAAAAGTAAAAGATTTCAGTGTTTCCCCATTTAGAATTATATTAGCCATTGGGTTGTCATACATGGCTTTTATTAAATTGAGGTAGAGGCCTTCTATTCCAATTTTCTGTAGGACTTTGAACATAAATGAGTGTTGGGCTTCATCAAAAGCCTTTTCTGCATCAATTGAGATGATCATGTGGTTTTTAGACTTGTCTCTCTTTGTATGCTGTATTACATTTATAGATTTGCATATATTGAACCATCCTTACATCCCTGGAATGAATCCTACCTTGTCATGATATATAATCTTCTTGATAATTTGGTGTATTCTATTTGCTAGGATTTTTTTTTGAGGATTTTTGCATATATGTTACTGAGGCACATTGGCCTGTAGTTCCCATTTTTAGTTGTGTCTTTCCCTGGTTTTGGTATCAGTATAATACTTTCCTCCAGGAATAACTTTGGGAGGACTGCTTCATTTTCAATTTCATTGAGGCATTTGAGGGGTTTAGGTATTATACCTTTCATAAATTTCTTGATTTGGCTCTGAATCTATCAGGACCTGAAGTTTTCTTTGTCAGTAGTTTTTTTTTTTTATTAAACTTCATATTTCTTTGGCTGTTATTGGGTTATTGTGAGTTACTACATCTTCTTGATTCAGTTTTGGCAATTTGTACTTTTCTAGGAATCAGTCCATCTCTTCTGTGTCTTCTATTCTGTGAAAGTAAAGGTTCTCAATTAGCTATTGACAATCTTCTAAATTGAAGATTGAAGACTCAATAGAAACTGGGTCTGAGGTAGTTACATCATTTTCATTCCTTATTGCTTATATTTGAATTTTTTCTTTCCTCTTTTTGGTGATGTTAGCTAGGGGCTTATAAATTTTATTTAATTTTTCAAGCAACTAGCTTTTTAATTCATTAGTTCTTTGAACTGTTTTCTTCATCTAAATTGAATTAGTTTCTGCTCTAATTTTTATGATTTCTTCTCCTCTTTGGGCTCTGGGTTTGGTTTGCTCTTCCTAGGTGCTGGAGGTGCAACATTAGGGTGTTTATTTGTTCCCGTTCTGTTTTCCTAATGTGTGAGTCCACAGCTATAAATTTCCCTCTGAGGATCGCCTTCATCACATCCCATAAATTCTGAAAAGTTTTGCTTGAATTTTCTTTGTATTGTGGTGATTGTTGAATATCTTATTTAATTTATCTCTGACCCATTGGTCGCTGAGTAGGATGTTGTTTTAATTTCCATGTATTTAGGGTTTTTTTTCTGGTTTCTTTTTTCAATTGTTTCCAGTTTCATTGCACTGTGGTCAGATAATATGCATAGGATAATTTCTGTTTTCTTGCATATACTTAAGCATGACCTATGAACCAGTATTCAGTTATTTTAGAAAATGATCCATGCTCAGCTGAAAAAGAAATATATTCAGCTGTCGTTGCTTGTAATACTCTGTGTATGTCCACTAAGTGCATTTGTCCCAAACTTTGGTTTAGTTCTGCTACTTCTTTGCTACATTTTTGTCTGCTTGACCTATCTTTTTGGAATAAGGGTGTGTTAAGATCTTCTGTTAGGATTGTGGGTTGGATAGTAGATTTTTCGTGTCCACTAAGATTTGTCTTAAATAGTTGGGTGCTCCCATGTTTAGTACATACATATTTATGAGTGTTACCTCTTCCTTGGATTTTTCCCCTAACCAGCGTATAGTGGTCTTCTTTATTTTGCTTGATTACTCTTGGTTTGAAGTTGAGACTGTCTGAGAACAGGATTGCTAACCTTGCCTTTTTATGATTTCTAACCTTGCTGGAACATGTAGTATTGTTCTCCATCCTTTGACTTTCAGCCTATGAATTTGTTTATGAGTTAAGTGTGTTTCCTGTATACAGCATATTCTTGGATTTTGCTTTCTAATCCACTGTGTCAATCTATTTCTCTTCATTGATGAATTGAGTCCACTTACTTTGATAGTTATAATTGAGATGTAGTGATTTATGCTCAACATGTTATTTACCTGCTGTTGTTTACTCCTTTGTGTCTTGTGTTTAATTATTTGCCCTATTTAGTGAGTTCCTTCTGTTCTTGTTCATGGAGTTCTGATCATTTTGGTCCCTCTCTAGAACATCTTTTAGTAGTCTGTGTAGGGTTGGCTTTGTCATCATGAAATTCTTTATTTGGTCTTTGTCATGGAAGTATTTCATTTCACCATCAAACTTCAAAGAGAGTTTTGCAGTGTATGGTACTTTGGGCTGGAGCTTGTTTTCATAGAGTACTTGAAGTATTCTGCTCCATGCTCTTCTTGCCTTCATGGTTTGTGAAGAGAAGTCAGTCATTATTCTGATGGATTTTCCTTTAAATATGATCTGTTTCTTGTCTCTAGTGGATTTTAGTAGATTTCTCTTGTTATGGATTCCAGGAATCTTGACTATTGTATGTCTCAGTGTATTTTTAATTGGGTTGAAGTTATTTGAAGTTCTTTATGCTTCAGTTTCTGAATGTAAGATTGTTTCCTCATATTTGGTAAGTTTTCTGCTACTACTTCTCCCCCTATTCTTTTTATTTCATCCGTATTGACTCCTTTCTCATTGATGCCTATTAGTTTTACTTTATTCATCTTTGTATCATCTTGAAGGTGATGAATTACTTTTCCTGTATCCTAGTTGTTTTTAAGAGATCTTTTCTTACCTTTTCATTAGCTGCGACAGTATCTTAAAGAATTGAAACTGTATTCACTTTCATTCAAATGCTTTTGCAAGCTTGTGATTGAAATTTTAAATTCCTTTATATCTCTTTTACTCTGCTTCATGCAATTTCTTCCCTCTATTGCTCATTGAAGCAATCTGTCGCTTTTCTAATCTTCTCTATTTTTCAGTGTCTTCTTTAAAGCAGTTACTCATGTGCCAATATACCTAGTTCATCCAGTGGTGCGTGGCTTGGGTCTGGCTTCTGTGCTCAACTCCTTCCTGTTGCTGCCCTTGGAGGTGAACCTTATGTGGTCCTCTGGCAAGATGTTCTGCTCCTGGATTAGCTGTGTAGTTTTGACCCTAATCGCACTGCAGGGAGTTCAGATGCAGAGTTTCACCCCAGACCTGTAGGCCAGGCTTGGGCTGGGTCTGGACGTGTGGGGGGGGGTGCGTAAGATAGTGCCGAAGCTCTCTCACACACTCAGCAGGCCTGGGATTAGGTGAGTCTAGAGGGCTCCCAAGAACAGCGGAAGTTCTCACTCACAGACCTGGCTTAGGCTGGCTCTGGAGAGGTGGGTGAGGTCCAAGAAAAGTCTCTCTCCCTGAGGGCCTGGGCTTGGTCTGGAAGCACAGGAGAGTGCAGAAGCTCTCTCACACATTCGCAGGGCCTTGGATTGGTGGCACTCATATTGTGTTAATGTATCATTTATCCTATACAAATACTAACATTGGAACTCTAAATGACTGATTCAGAAAGCCCTCCCTGCATAGTCACATTGTCAGCTCAGATGCTGGAAAATTGCCATTTTATTCTGCAGCTCATTCATGCATATAAATAAATGTAATAGTTTATCTGTCATGCGTAAAATTTTTAGCAGGTCAATTTTCTGTTGAGTCTACTTTGTTCTCTTATTAGAACTAGAATAGTCTTTTTATTTTATTTTATTTTGAAGAGTGAAAGTAGAAGTAAAAACTAATAGAAAAAAATGACAGTAACAGGGTAACATACAACAATATATGTGTTACAGATTTTCAAAACAGGGATAGCTCATTAGCAATGCTTGCTGTATTATCTATTTATTTTTCATTTTAATGAGAAAAAGGATAAAATAACAATGAAACAGTTTCAAGACACGTTAGTATGACGGTTACAATAATTATACATTGCATATTGTTGTCTTCCTAGCAATTATTGAGAGGACAAGATGGAGAAGATCAGACTCATAGTGATCCTCCTATTTTCAGCCTTCTAAGTAATGGGGTTACAGGTGTGCGCCACCATGCCCAGTTTCAGTTGCTGTCTTAGTGGGTCCCAGACAGGGCCAGCATGGTATGCTGGGGATCGAACCCCAGTCCCTGTTTTTCCCTAAGCAGATGCTTTAATTGACTGAGTTAACTGGCCAGCCATCAGAACTAGAATTCTTATCAACTCTTCAACTCACTCCAAACCAGATTCATCCATATCATTCCACCAAATCTATATTTTTAAATTAATTTTATTGGTACATTATATGAGGGTCACATTCATCATAAGGAATTTGTACCTGGTGTCATCAATGACGTTTATATTGACATATCCACTGTACAGTAACTTTCCCCTCAGTTAGTTTTTTTTGTTTTGTTTTTGCTTTTTTTTTTTTTTTTTTTTTTTTTTTTTTTTTTTTTTTTTTTTTTTTTTTTTTTTTTTTTTTTTTTTTTTTTTTTTTTTTTTTTTTTTTTTTGCGGTACCAGGCATTGAACTCTGTACCTTATGCTTGCCAGGCAAACACTTATTCTACTAAGCTATCTCCTCAGCTCACTCCCTTTACTCAGTTTTATAGAATAACTTCATAAATTAGTTACCTTTTATTTTAAATGCATTCTGAACTTGGCTTTAACAAATTACCCTGGTCTCGCGATTGTTGTTAGTGGTTTCTCTGCTTTCTGCACGGTCTTTTCTCCTTGCCCAGCTCAGTCTTAGGCATCTATCTCTTGTATGCATTTTCTCTGCAAGAGACTTCACCACTCATGGGTTTAAACATGCACATTTATGTTGGTCATGCCCAGATACTAGCACAGTCTTCTTTGAATTTCATTCTCAATTATCTAAAGTCCTCTTCAGAATGAAACCTAGGTACTTCACAAGCACTTAAATCATGTTCATAATTGAAATCTTGATCCCCACAATTCCTCCCTCCATCTTTTCTAACTTAGCAAATGCTCCGTCATAGAGAATATTTCTTGATTGCTAATCCGCCCTTACAATCTCTCCATATAAATATATCATCTGTAGTGCTTGATTGACTGTGTCAACATGAGAAGTTTAGAAGCGTAACTAAATCAGCTCAGCAATTCCACACCCTAGGGTGGTGTATCACTTAAATGATATAAAGGAATTGAGGAAGGATGGAGCATTCTGTTTCTTCAAAGGAGCTCCAGTCTTTGCCTATGGATTAATTTGTCTTCTGTTGTAGACCCGTCAGCCTCCTGATATGGACTTGAACAGACCCCTGCAGTGAACTCCAGACCCTGGACTGAATCCTTCAGTTTTCAGTGTGCAGGCGCCCTCTGCACACTTCCTCATCTGACTGTGTGGCTGGCTGATTGTCATAAGGCAATTTTGTAATTTCTTATACACTGCGCATCTTGTGTTACATTTGTTCCAATAGTAAAACCTGACTGATACACCATGATTCTCAATTGCATGTATTTTTCTTCACCAGTACCACCACTCTTGTATAAACCCTTCCTCTTCTCTGAGTTACTGTAATTACTTCTTTCATGTTTTCTGCTCTTTGTCCTTTCTCTTCTAACTCATTCTCTACCCAACAATGCAAAACACATTAAATTTTAAAGTAGATTCTATTATTATTCTGTTTAAAACTCTTTAATGACTTCCCACTGCATTTTAGGTAACATGTAAATGCCTTCCATTACACCTTCGTAGTGTAGTGCCACCCTCTCATGTGCTCCTCATGTCATTGTCTGTCTTTGTTTCCTCATTGCCCTGTACCATGTATCACCCTGCTTTGACCTCCCTGATTTTCCAAATTCTTATCCAAACATAACTTTGATGTCCTTATGCCCGAAATGTTTTTATACCTTTTCTACTTGCAATTCTTTCCTTTTCATATTTTAGATATTATATTTGATCAGCTTTTTGATGCTAGAACAAAATATCTGCCCACAAATTAAAAGAAAAGAGAATGATTTTGACTCATACTTTCAGAAGTTTTATCTAATTCCAAGGCCAAAACTGTGAAAGGGAATGGAGGAGGAAAACTGCTCAACTCATGCTGTCTGGCAAACAAAGAGCTGAGGAAGAACTAGAGAAGAAACACCCAGGGACCACATACAGCCCACAGTTCCTGATCAGATCAAGGTAGGGCACAAGAGACTCCATTTTCTTTTTTAACTCCACTTTAAAGGAAGGTCACTTAGGTTCACTTAAGCTATAAACTCATTCTCTTACCCTTTCCCATGTAGCTAAACTCACTAAGAGAAAAACAGGGTCATAAAAGTAGGAACAAATAGAACAACTTAGGAAGAAACCACAATGTCACATGAAAGGCAGATGGTCAACCATGTCTGGGAAATGTA
Organism: Ctenomys sociabilis; assembly: GCA_004027165.1. Lineage (NCBI taxonomy): Eukaryota > Metazoa > Chordata > Mammalia > Rodentia > Ctenomyidae > Ctenomys > Ctenomys sociabilis. The sequence continues at coordinate 2,054 of PVKA01000270.1, read as the reverse complement.
AACTGTGTGGCACATCTGTGACATTCTTATACAATTCCTGAAAATGAGGTAATGAAGTAATGTGGTTATTAGGTGGTTATGTACTGAAAAGTGTATGACCTGGGGGTATAGTCCATACAGGAACCAACAATTCGTGAGTCCTGACCCAGATTCAGCACATCAGTCACTGGCTCACAATAAAGTCTTCTTTGTTCTTATATTTTGATCTCTCTTCTGGGTACTTTCCCTCACTGACATTGTTAACACTGTGTCCCACCCAGACACAGCCACAAGCATACTTTACTCATCTCTGAGGTGTCTCTTAGACAATCAAATTGAAAATCAAAATTAAATATAACAAGTCATTTTCTATATTTATCAATTTCCCACTGTTGAGGCAAAGTATTCAGCATATATAACTTTAATGAGGACAGATTTATTTATTTATTTATTTTTTGGTAGACCTGGGGATTGAACTCAGGCCCTTGCGCTTCTCAGGGAAGCACTTATTCCACTGAGCCATCTCCCCATCCCTTAATGAGGACAGATTTATTTTAACTTTCCATCTATGGTCAGTTGGAATACACATATAAATATCATGGTATAAGGGAAAATAGTGGAGAAAAGCTGTGAGTCTTAGCAGCCAGAGAACAAAATGGGTTGGAAAGCCAAAGCAAAGGGCTAAGGACCATACAGAGTCCCCAAAGTCATAACCCACCCACTTCAAATATACTACTGAGTTCTGAGTTCATCAATGGTTAACCCAGTTATGAAGTTAGTGCTCTCACAGTCACTGCTAAAGGAACCCCTTAATCCAGTCAAGTTGATAATCAATGCTAACTGGCCCTGGTCTCAGTCAATAAATCACTTCAGGGTTGACATGAGATCTCCATGTCAGAGCAGACAAGGAAAGTTTTCTGTCACTCTACCTCAGTGATGGTTCTCTTTACTGTCCGCACTGTTTCACAGTTCTTTTTCCATTATAAGAATTCTCACAAGACTTTTGTTTTCTCCTTCATTTTTTGCTTCTATACCTAACTCTTACCTCCATAAAGACAGGAACTTTCTATTTTGTTCATTCCATTGCTATTATAGTAACTGAGAGTTGTTCTCAATAAAATGTGAGAGATTAGGTTAGAGCCTCTCCAGACATGTTAGAATGGGAACGTTTTACAATTTAGCAACATCAGCCTCTGTATATGAGTGTGTAGTTCTGATGGAACTCTGTAACATGAATCACACCCAATTGGATTGTAAAATATTAAAGTATACCCAATCAGACTATAAATGCTAGTGTATGCCCATAAAAGGGAGAAAAAGACATAAGAATTGTATAAAAGTTGCAAGTGTGCCATATCTGACACTCAGACTTTGGCCACAAATCCACTGAGTCAATGCTAACAAGAATAAAGCTACTTCCTGGGAAAAAGACCTTAGTGTCCTACATAATATTCTATCTACATAAATATTCCCCAGCATTTCTTTGGGCTCTTGATCAAATTCAGAGACAATGTATTCATACCTCCTTTGTCACTGAAGTCTGAACATTGGAGTGCCTAAAGACATGACATGCCTGGCAGACCATTTGATCCATAGAGGAGGTTGGCCCCTTTCAATATGTGCAGGTTGGAGATCTAGAGGCACCTGGCCTCCCACAGCTATGGAACCAGTTCAGAGAGGGTTTCCTGCCAAAGGTAAGACCTGAGTTATGCTTGGCAGTCCTGACTTTAAAGAGTCAGAAGGAGAGACTGATCCCATTCCAACAGCATCCCAGTCAATTTCATTGAAACTGAATCCACAACTTTCAGGAACTGGTGGCAGCTTAGAATATAAGTGTTGCTGGAGTAGTTCTTCTTCTTCTTCTTCTTCTTCTTATTATTATTATTATTATTATTATTATTACTATTATTAATTTATTGAGAAACAGCAATGAGACAGTTTCAGAAGTGATTAGGTCAATTTCAATAATTAATGCATTGCATATTGCTATCTTCTTAGTGGTTATTCATTGTACTGGATGCAGACATGATATCCTCTTGAAACACTGTTACTACAAATCTTTCTTCTCACTGAAT